>VWZL01005154.1:98581-130730 GCA_013396915.1 Stercorarius parasiticus | reverse complement strand
CCACTAGTCCTTCTCTGTTTGTACATGTACAAGACAAGAACAGGACATTGTGATCCATTCCATCTTCTAAATCACTAAAGATTCATGTGTAATACAGATAGTGCCTACCTTTTATTCAACAAAAACGTACCTCATCTTTATTAAGACACAAAGCTCCTGATGACATACGTTGATCCATGTTTGTAATTGGACTACAACTACTATAGAAATGGTTTTACGTTATAACCATGCAAGTCTGTTGCAACATTCTTGGTGAGTCACTTATGCATTTTCCAAAACAATCAATATTCTCTTTTTGCTGGGAGATTCAAAGCAGGATTCAGCCCAGCAGGATTCACTGGCACAGACTTAGAGACTCTGCAATCTGTATTCAACAATATGATGGAATTATTTTGCATTTCCTGTGGGACATATTAATTGAGGCCATAATCACTGTTGTAAATCAAGAACAACATGCATTTAGTTTCAGTTACAGACCCTGAATCTGTTTATGTTTTGCTGTCTCTCCCCTGAGAAAGAGAGGTCTGCCTCCACCTCTTTCTCTGCTTACTGGGGCAAATGAGCCTAGACTGTGTAAGCCAGGAAAATCTGGGCAAGACCACTGTTCAATTTTCTCATAAGGTAATAGTAAGATATCATTAAGATGGCATATGAGTGGTCAGAGATGGACACAATGATTAATACTAACATAGGTACTATAATTTTTAATAAGGCTTGTAGCAATAGGAGAAGGGGTAATGGTTTTAAACTAAAAGAGGTTAGACTCAGCCTAGACACAAGGAAGAAATTTTTTTTATGATGTGAAACACTGGAACAGGTTGCCCAGAGAGGCTGTGGATGCCTCATCCCTGGAAACATTCAAGGTTAGGCTGGATGGGGCTTTGAGTAACCTGATCTAGTTGCTGGTGAAAGGGCTGGAAGGAATGTCCTATGAGGAGCAGCTGAGGACTTTGGGTTTGAACAGTTTGGAGAAAGGGAGGCTGAGGGGTGACATCGTTGCTCTCTATGGCTTCCTAACAGTGGAAGTGGAGAGGGAGGTGCTGAGCTCTTCTCCTTGGGATCCAGTGATAGGACGTATGGGAACAGTTCAAAGCTGCACCAGGGGAGGTTCAGACTGGACATTAGGAAGCATTTCTTTACCGAGAGGGTGGTCAAACACTGGAACAGGCTTCTAGAGAGATGGCTGATGCCCCAAGACTGTCAGTGTTTAAAAGGCATCTGGACAACACCCTTAATAACATACTTTAACTTTTGGTCAGGCCTGAAGAGGTCAGGCAGTTGGACTAGATGATCATCATGGGTCCCCTCCAACTGAAGATGTTCTATTCTATTCTAATTGAAGATGTCCCTGCTCATTGCAGAAGGGCTGCACTAGATGACCTTTAAAGGTTCCTACCAACTCAAACCATTCTGTGACTCATTGTACAACACAAGCATTTTGATTGCACTATATTTGAAAGGTCAAGTGCAGAGCCAAAAGGAAGAACACAGAAGGATGGTGGTCCACAAGAGGAGGACAATGGTGGAATCAAGAGTCAGAAGAGAGGTGAAGAGAAGAAGATGAGGTGGGGGAGAGGCAGACAAGAGTTGCAGAGGAACGATACAGTAGGGATGAAAGCCAGGCAGGAGTCTACAACAGAGGCTCCTGAGAAGTGGACAGATAACCACAACATACAGACTGTGTCCAGTGAAACACACCCTTCCCTATGTTTGGATCCATACTCTGAAAACTAGAGTCTTTACATTACTCTACTACCAACAATGGAGAAATTCACTAGAAGACTGTTTCTTGTTGTCTTTATTTCTGACCTAAGCATGCACTATGTACAACTACTTGTTATGTAGTCTGCTCAGGCAGTAAAGATCTATGCAACATAGCTGAGGGTAGCGTAATGTTGGCAGTAGCAGAAATGGAAAGACAGTGATCCAAATAATAAAATTTCTACTAGGAGATGACAGAGAAATTCACTTATAGAAGTACTAGAATAACATTAACGCTGCAAATTCAAGAAGTCAAAACTATATAATCCTATTTAAATGATTCACAGATTCATCATTGAGAACCAGCATATCCTAGTCTTGAGTTCCCACAGAGTGCAAGTCACACAACATCTCTGAATTTTCTTCTGTGAATCAAAAAAAAAAAAAAATTCTTACATGTAAGCCAGAAATATTACACTGAAATTCTTCGTTGTCTTTATTAAATCACTGCTGTCACTGTTAAAATGTGTGCTTCTTCGCTTGCAGTGTGAGTTATCACAGCCCCGACTTCTACTCATTGAGTGTTATTAGACTCCATCCAGTATGCAGTATGTTAAGAGTTCCCCTTTATCCTACTCCACTTCCCTACACAAGCTGCCGGTAGTTAGCTTACATCATATCGCATACTCTGTGGGGCTGCGGGAGTGATGGAGTCGGGGAAGGAATTATGTAGACTGCTTATTTGCACCTACTTATTGGAGTTTGATTTGGTATTTCAGTGCCTGTCTTTGGCTTTTTTTCACCCTTTATATAAAGTTTAAGATACTTGCCTCACCTTATCCTCTCCAACAACACTACCTCATTCAGCTTTTTGAGCCCATGTACTTTCCTTTAAAAACCTACACAGACCTTGAGCTTGATCATTAAAATCTTTACACAGTCACCCTTATTGATCACGTGTGCATGTGTTTTGACAGGACAAGGCTGGGGAGCAGGGGAAAAGCTTACGCATGAAACTAGGTCACGTCACCACAATTTTTTCATAATTTAAATAATCTTCCAGGAGCAATTTATTTCTTCTGTGATTCTCCTTAGTCCTGGAAGCAGCCAAAAGCCTTGAACCTCCAACTCTTCTCTTTGACTGCAGGGTCAAATAACCAGCATTTCACTTACTAAGTAGGTGCTAATTATCTGTTGCAACTAACTACCTGTAGTTAATACATGCCTCTTATTTTCTCAGACACTTTCCATTTCTAAGCATAAGGCTACAGTAGTCATCTTCACTAACAGTATTATCGTCTTAAAAGCAAAGAACTAGCTGCTTTGTTTTATTTTCTGCATTTACAGGAAGACCCTGATAACCTCTGTACCAGACTAAACTGTTCATCAGGTCATCAAACCAAAGACTGATACGTTACAGAAACACATTGCAGTGTGCCCTGACTAGAGACAATTTTGTTTTCCACTAACAGTGTCATACCCACTCCTCACCAAGAATTGCTTGCTCTTGGGTTAGCTCCTGGAAGCGTTCACGCATATTCTCCAGCTCCACAACAAGGCGTCGTTCAGATTCCTCTTTCAGATTCAAGGCCTCTTCCAATGCAGCTTTTTCTGCAACATAGCCTTCGATAATGCCTAAAATCCCAAGTCAGAATGCAAATAGAGCAACAGATAAACTCATCTATTGGAAAAAGCAGCTTGAAAACATGAGCAAACAGTTTTTGCAAACAATGGAAGGTGACATAAAAAGAAGGAAGTGCAAGATGACTTAAATTTACACTGTAGCTAGGCTTTTTGAAGTATCTTAAGAAAGAAAATGTTATCAGTTAATGAAATCTGTTAGAATATATGAGGCTGCCATGTCACAAAAATGTCTCCAAACACGTAGAATGTATATGGGGATCATTAAGCCTTGATGGCCTGGGATGACCTGACAAGATAGGACAGCCCAACACATCCTCTGCTGGGCACTGAGGTCAAAGAAACAGAATCTCCAGAAAGTAAGATCAAGTGTTAGATCCAGAGCCCAAGAAATCCAGGAATGATTCACAGAAAGGAAGGAAATAGGATTTTGGAAGGACCAAATAATCCCAAAGGAGCATGAGAAGAGGAATGGAAAGCAGGTGCCACGATTAGGGAGAAAAGCTCAACTTAAAGGACACATAAACCCTCAAAGACTCTCCTACATAAAGGCAAAGACCTCAAGTTGTAATCTTCATTATGCGGAATCAGACTGACGATACACCATCTGTGATAGTGTTGAGATCAACTGCCTCAGCCTTTTTGTCACTTCTTACAGAATCTCTTTATGCCTGCACTATCATCAAATGTTGCTCTAGTTTATGCTGAACCCTTGTAAGGTCAGACAGGTGAGCTGATTTACACTGGGAGTATATCTTCTTTTCAATAACCCAAGCTTCCATGTTTAGACATGCAGGAATGCAAACAGCCGTTTTAAAAATTATGGTATTTTTCACACACAGTCAATAGTATAAAAATGTAGGACTAAACACTATCACACTTGCCCCAAGGAAATGCATGAAGAGAATTTAGTAGTAATTTGCAAGAGAAGACCGATGCTTCAAGTAATTTAGTAATCTGAAACACAGAAAATGGATTATAGACAGGCAAATGAACAACAAAAGACACAAAAAAGCATACCACAGATATTTGGAGGAATGAGCTATGAATAAATGACATTGAAATCTCTTCATACTGGTTTCATTTTCTTACCTTCTGCTTTATGAAGCTGTAATGCCAGGTGATTCTTGGCCTCACTTTCCTCGCTGAGGCACTCCATTAGCTCCTGGTGCTGACTAACCACTTGGGCAGTTTCCTGGTTTCGTCGGCTGAATTCTTCTTCAAATTGTGCATGGTTTTCATGC
Source organism: Stercorarius parasiticus (assembly GCA_013396915.1). Lineage (NCBI taxonomy): Eukaryota > Metazoa > Chordata > Aves > Charadriiformes > Stercorariidae > Stercorarius > Stercorarius parasiticus. The sequence continues at coordinate 126,144 of VWZL01005154.1, read as the reverse complement.
ATTTTCTCCAGCTATAAGTAAACAATTTCCCCATGCACCAGATCTTGGATGCACATTCAACGTGAACAATATTATAGACATTGAAACAAAAACCCTCTTAAGTTTTTGTAACACTTATGCATTGTCCTGGTTTGAGGTAAAACAGAACCAATTTTCTGATTTGTAATTTTACTTTTTAGCTGGGCCTCTTCTACCTGACTAAAGTCTGAAATTAACAGCATATTGTTCAGAAACTGTTCGCTCTCAGAGTGATAAGACCTGATTATACCAAGGAATGGTATGCACAGAGGCTCTTGCTTATACTTATTGCTATAACAACCAAGGTCAGCTAACTTCGCTTTCTGCCCCGTTAGAGGGTCGGAAGCAGAGAAGCGTAGAAGGGTCCCACCTGCAGGGAGGAGCGGANNTTCTATTATTATTATTTGCTATTTTCTTATTTATTATTATTTTCATTAAAGTAGTTTAGTTCTTTTTCTAAACTTGTAAATCTCCTTATCTCTTCCTCTCCTCTCTGAGGAGAGAGGGCGGGGAGGGCCATCTGTCGTTCCGATTGGCCAATCCGGCCAAAACTACGACAGCATTAAGGTCCAGGTTTTGAAGTTTCATTTCAGTACCAGGTTGACTTTGCCCAAAACCCCGGGACACTTTGGTGTCTCCCTGTACTCATAATACTTCTATTTTTGCCACAAATCTCCTTTAGGCACATAAGTTTCCTTAGTCTGCATAAAAAGAGGTACCTTCCTGATGGCTAAATGCTCAACTTGACAATTCCTGAGCCTCTTGAAATTCACTTAAATTCTTCAAGAGATTCAGGCATGTCTAATAGAGAATGAAGTCAAAATATAATCAGGTTTCCAAGGTATGGCACCAGTTCTCTGAGACTATGTATCCTGCATTCCTATGTGCAATGTCTCAAGTTCAGAGGAAAGGAACAGAGCAACCCCGTTCCCATTTAGTTTATATTTAGCTTATCCTAGGATAGGATAGGGTATTTCACAGATGTAAGCAAAATATGCTTGAATGCAACTGATGAAGGTGACCGAGAATCTAGATCTGCCATGGCTTGCGCAAGCACTTTAACTGCAAGTTAGCTACATGCTAGTGGAACCAGCATCAGTACCCAAAAGTACAAATTTAAGCACCTCACTCTAGGAGGTATTTTTTAACATGGTGAATATACATTTCACACAGATGCTTATCTCTGGGTTGCACAAAAAACCTGATGAGAAGACGAGTTTTAGATATATTGCTTCCCTTCACATTTTCTCTTAAATTAAGGGCTTCCTTACTCAACAAACTAATTACTGTAGCACTAAATTCAATCCTCGAAATGTATACAGTACTTGGGCAACTACATCAGATTTCCAGCTTCTGTTCCCAAAGCTGAATGTCTACACATTGCAAAATTCAGTATGGAAATACTTAAATTCTTTCGTGATATTGAGTCCAGCTCCTTTTATCACAATTAAGCAGTATATAATTACAAAGATGCTTGCTTCTTGCTGTCTACATGTCTCCAAAACATTTTAACATGGGACTGAGTTTTTTTGAACCTGCTTTTCAGTGTTGAAGAAGCATTGATGTGAAGTACAATAAAAACCCCTCAAAAACCCCTTAACTCTTGGTCTCCTGAAGTTACCAAACACATCTGAAAATCCTAGTTTAAATCTACTTAATGCAACTGACTTACAGCCTTCTTACAGGACTTGCTAGAAGAAAAAAATAATAATTAAAGTCTCATTTCTAAGAAGTGATCAAATAAGGGCACAACCTTCACTGTAAGGAACAGGGGGTGCACTTGCCTCCCTATACTGATAGCTTGTCATGTATTCAGACAAAATCCGTTTCTTTTTAGCAGTCAATCCTACAGGGTGCTAAATACACAAGCCTTAAAACATTTCACATTTTCAGTATAATTATGCTTCTATACAGATGAAAAAGTTTTACTTGTTTAGTTGATTCTGTAGCCAGTTCCAGAAGTCTCTCCACTGCAGCTTGCAAACGATGACAAATTTTCAGAATCATTTCTTCATTTTCACATGCCAATTCTGGCTTTGCAAAAACACTTTCACATAAGTATTGGCTCAGCTCAGCCCTCTCGTCAGTCACTGGAGATAGCTGGTTGTGTTCTGTGAGAGTTTCATCAAGCAGCTCATCTACTGAAAACAAGCAAGTTATTTAAAAACACAGAAAAAAGACACAGAACTGGCCACTCAGATAACAACTGACATCAGATAGTAACATCGCTTGATCCTGAAGATGTGTTACAAGGTAAGAATTTGTACACATCAGTAACTTAATGTTGACAAATCAGGACAGTCTTCCATAACGTTTGGAATCAAGGCCTGAAACTCTGCATTCACCAAGTTAATCTCTCCTGCCCTATTATCCATTCAGTCTTTTCCAACATTTTACTATTTGCACTGTTTAAAAGAATTAAATTGAAAGAACACGGATAGACACCATCTTAAGTGTGGAGCAATTATGAGAGAGACACAGAAAACACTGCAACAAGAGATATCCCCTTTCTGAATCTCACCCATATAAAAGGAAATGAGAAGGTGGTGTTTTGCAAGAACATTAATTGACTACACCCAATTATGCATTTTGTACTCACCTTTTTCTAGGTGATGCTTTTCTTTGGCTTTGAAGTACTGCATGAACCCGATTTCTTCCATAATACTGTGACTTTCACCAGAATCTCCAGAAGCCAGACTGTCATCAAGGCAAAGACCAATCTTGCTACAGATAAGGTCCTCAATAGCTATTATGGCCTTCACCAACTCCATAAGCAATTTCAAAAGATGCTGATAAGATTCCTGCAGTTTTTTCCTAGAACAAAATTGCATCAAATGCTTCAAAAATTGCATGCACTTGATTTAAAAGACATTCTGAAGCTACCGAAAAACCAACAGTCTAAAATGGATATCTTGCCATAGTCTGACAGTTATCAGTGAAGATGATTCAGATGACTCACAAAAAACCAAGGCCATTTTTACAGAGCAGGCTCAACAAAAAAAAACACCTTTGTCTTCTCCACAGTTAGATGGAGAGATCATACTGCAGTCACAAGCATTTCAGGCTTCTACATCTGTGGAAGCACCAGTAGGGAGAACACTTCTACTACTATAGTATCTGTGACATCAAAATAACTAGGGGTGTTCTGGCAGAGTAGACAACAAAAATTATAATTATGAAAACATTTTAGTTTTAAGAAAAACAGTAATCCAGTTTCTTAAGGGTGAGAGGGGGAATTCTTCTAGAAGCTTATTCAGCATGACTGTTTCTCTAACCCACACATTCCAACAACATATCAAACCAATCCACATCGCACTGCAAGGTTTCTGTGACCAAGAGGCTTTCTCCATTTCCTAGCTTTTTCCAAGATTATAGACAGCAGAAACCCAAAAACACCAGTCTCCAACAGACCACAAGAAACAAAAGGAAGAAAAAAATACCCCAAACTTGCTCTCCATATCAAGATAGGTTGGCAATTAAAAATTCTCAAAAAAAACCTTGCAAACAAAAACCTATGTATCATCGTCCTACACTATTAATTTGAGATGGCTTAATATTCCCTAGTTATTGATTTCTTTATGAAAAGTGAGAAAACAAGCAAACAAAAAGACCCAGCCACTAAGCATTATGTAACCCAAGATGTACAAACCTTTCATCCTTGGACTGCTCAATATCAGATCTCAACATGGCTACCAAATTCCCTCCTTCTTCATTTTCTCTATCCCGACGCTGAAGGAGTGTCTCCAGGTCAGAGTTGGTCTCCTCTATTTCACGGTTTAAAGTCTCCACTTTCTTTTCCAGCTGTGGAAGATACATTGACAACGCAAAGTCAAACATTTTGCCTAAACTACGAACTTCACTCAATGATCTTACCCTTCATTACGTTGTATATATTCACACAATCATTGTCTGCTGTTAAGTAAATTTGCTTCTACAAGTACTAGAAATGAATGACAGCAGAAAGACTAAAAATGAATGGTTACTTTTTTTAATTCTCATTTTCTGCTGTTGATTTGCTTCAGGGAGCTGCCTCACTTGCATTCAGACTCAGTGCATACAAGCAATGCAAAAAGCTTGTAAAAACTTTGTGTCATACTTCAGTTTGCTTTCATTGCTATGCCTCAAAGACACAAAGCACTGTCCTAGCATAAATTTTGACACTGTAGCGCACAACCCTGAACAGCAACCTGATCCAGTATCATCACTGCTGGCTAACTTTCTTCTTTGCTTTATAAGCTCTACCTGAAAACAAGTTTCTAGAAAAAAGTCTTATCTTCTCATATTTATATGTTCAGATGACACCCCCATCCCGTTAAAATATAAATATATATATATAAAAAAAAATACACCTATGTGTATATATACCCACCTCTGACACCCAGATTTTGCTGCCAAACAAATCACTATTTTGTTAGAAACTTTGTCTCATAAGTAAGCCAACAAAGTACTCAAAATATCTATTTGGGAGGAAACTGCAAGGAAAGAAAAGCATTCTACTCCTGTGCCAGCTTTCTCGCCCCTCATCAAATCCTGAACAAAGAGCAGGAAACAATAATGCATTTCTTCCAGTACGAGAAATTCTTAGTGTTACTCCCATTTCTTCCACTAAACATAAAGGCCTAACAGAACAGTTTAAGATTTACATTTTGGTCAGAGCTTCCTGAATTGTGAGAGAAGATATGAATGTTTTATTTCATTTTATCTTCTATTTTGAAAACTGGAAGTGATTATTGCAATAATTGAAAAAGAACTTGGTATTTCTAAACTTTCTAATTAAAACTGATGCCTTTTTCAAGCTGTTCCTCTCTCTCTAAAGGTTTCTGCATAACCTAGATTCAACTTAGATATTCGCTTTACAGGAGGCATAAAATTTCGTTTTGTTTGGCAAACAAATATGATCTTTGCCACTTCTGGATCCAAACTTCCCATTTGCCTGTCATTTCCTCTGAGCTATAGGTCAGTTGGTCTAACCAAAGCTACTAGAGCACTATTTTCTTGACAAGAAAAATAAAACGTGATACATACAGATGGCATCAATACACAGGCAACAAAAAGGCAAACATCCAACCTTCTCTTATAAAGCATTGTTAATCTCCCTAAGAGACAGCTCACAACCAGTTTTCAAGCTGATACCCAGTTTTAATTTCCATGTTTACCACTGTAGCACTCCAACGAAGAGACAAAACTAGCGATCAGAAGACTTATACACACAGTCCCTCTATATACATCTTGAAAAAAGTTGAGAGCACTGTGCCAAAATACAACCACAAAGGCGCATTTAAAATGTAGGTTTAAAATATTTTCCACGCACCTGGATAATTATTGCTGCTTTTTCCTGCAGCTGGGCTGATAACATCTCCTGCTCCTTTTGGTGAGCAGCATGTGCCTTGTCCCTCTCTTGAATCAACATGTGCTCCTTGTCATGTAGTGATGCCTTTTTTTCAGCTTCAAATTCGTCCTGTATAAAGTCACATAAACTTTGATTTACGGGGGGAGGGGTGAAAAACAAACACACACACACACACACACCCCAACCCCAAAAAAATCCAAAGCAAACACTCCCTTTTCTTTTTTTCTTCTTCACCTTACCTATCAGGTTAACTAGCAGTAACTTATATATGTAACACCCCCAAATCAACAAAATTATGCTGAAACTATGATTTAAAAATAGATAAGTAGGTAAATGTCTGAATGTGCTTACTGAGACCTAGGTCATTTCAGACTGCTGAGACAGTGATGAGGAACAGAAAACAGACGGACAAGTGGGGACAGAGACGGACAAGTGCGGACAGAGACGGACAGAAGCCACTCTCAGCAACTGCAAGCGGTACACCATGCACAGGGAGACTGATTTACCCAAACAAACTGAAAATCTGCAAGGTAAATTTACATAGCTAAATGATCTAGAAGCTATTAAATTAGATCTTGCTTGCTTCAGAGTGCTCTAAAGGAAGGGATTATTAGACATTTCCCACTCCTGCATCAGCAAATAAGGGAGGTGAAACAAGGTCCTGGGATCCCTTCCCAAAGAAGCTAAAAGGAAGTAATTGTTTCTGCAACACCGGAACTGGGAAGTAAGTCTTCCTGAGCATAGTATAAAAAAAACCCCCATGCAATTTGATCTATGAAAACCAATACACTCCAAGGTGATAGCTCCCTATTTTTTTTATTGGTAAGTCAAGAAAACAAGTAAGACTTCAGAGCAGAACATATGTAGTCAACCTGAGCTGTCCTGGACCCTTGTGGAACACTCAGCCAGTCCTTGCATTGAGTAGAATAACCCATCCATCAGCAGCTCCTCAGGTGAGGACTGCTTGCTGCAACCATAAGGTCTGATGTCATAGCCAAGATCAAGATCAATACTGGCACTTGGGCAATAACAATACCAACTCCTACCCAGAATCCATGAGGAAAAGCAAGGCAGAAGAGCCAAGTCTGCCCAGAATTATAGGCTCAAGCAGCAGAGCACTTAGCATTTAGCAAGATACAAATGAACAGTCACAAAGGAGTATGAGGACTTTCCTTGACCAGTACAGTAAACTTGTGGACTGTCTCAGAAACAGCCTGCTTATTCTTCTCAGAAGCCGTGCATCCGCTAAAAGAGTATGTCAGACTGTACAAAGGAACTATGAATACCCTAGAATCTGTGAGGGGAGGCAGGGGAAGAAAGCAAGTAAACTGACTGGCATGAAGACAACCCCATAAATGAGCATGGGGAAATTAGAAAGAGGAATGCTCATTGTAAAAACCTGTATCAGACCATGATACAGCTCAGCCTGACACTGCAAAGAGATCCAGTCAGTCTCTTCTGCTACAAAATACCAGTCATCAAGGTAATGAGAGAAAACAAAAGAAGACAGACATCTGTACTAGCAGCAGAATTACCCCTGGCAAAATTTCCACAAAAAGAGAGGTTTCTGGTGTCCCAAATGCTACTCAGTAACTAAAGCGCCTAGACAGCACAAGAGAGAGAAAAGCAGGAATCACTTCTGGAGTATATGCGTAAGTCAGTCCAGTCCCAGTTTCTGTGGTCTGAAGGCTGGGGTTCAGCTGAGGACAGCATTGCCAAACGTACCTCCAGCAGCTTTTCAGGATACACTTGTGTCTTCTCTTTCAAAAGACAGCTGCACCAGACAAAGAAAGGACAAAGAACGACCAGGACTCCACAGTGGGCCAGAAGCAGGAAATAGTAGAAATTTTCTCCACTTCTGCAGCATCCAGTTCTAGAAGTTTGTGCAACTGTTAGGAAGAGCCCCACCACAGGTTGGAGCACTGACAGAAACAGTAAGGATTTGTTGAGAAGCCCCAAGGGGAAGCAAATAAGGAGATGGTAGTTCATCTAATCTAAGTTATTTGTGCTCAACAAGCTGAGCTCAACACATGCTCAGTACAGCGATAACACTGAGATGAATGTAAGCTCTGCTCTCAGCGAGTTGGTGAGTTTCCCTTCTCTCTTCTGACACAGGATGTGTCTTCTCCATTCATTTAATAGCTCTACATGTGCTTTGTCACCTAACCAATGAACACATTTTGCACAAGGCTCACAGGATGATAGGCATTTACTACATCATACATAATGCCAAACAAAGATAATTTTCAGAGATAAGCATCTTGAAGATGCTCATCAAAATGAAAGCTTGGAAGTCAAATCACAAACCCAAGAAAGCAGAAACTAAGAACAATTAAAAAAAAAATCTCATGCACAAAGCGCTTGCTGTCATCACGCACTTGGTAAAATCTTAGGTAACACTGAACTTTTTTGCCATGTATACATAAGCACAGTAAACAAGGGATGATAGGTCAAGGGCACAGTCTCTGCAGACACCAAGAAGAAAAAGTTTCACATGACAAACTGAACATAAATGTATGCAAGGACTGTTACTTAGAGCAAATACTTTCAACTGATTGTTGTTCTGTTTTGTTTGCAGGACATGATATCCAATCCAGGATTTTATGATAACCCTGTAGTAAGTACTATAACTGCTGACAGAACACAGCATTGTTTCCAATACTGCTTTTTCAGAAAAACATGCTACCAGTGCAAGCTCTGAAGTTCATTTTAGTCAGACCCTACCTTCAGCTGTGCAATCTGCTGTTCAAGCAGTACCTCTGACTGACACTTCAGCAGCTCAATCTCTTCCTGGAATTGAAGCTGCTGCTTCAATTTTACCCCCTCAAATTGAGCCAGAAGAGCTGTCCTCACAGTTTCTACTTCAGATGCCGATGCAGAAGCATACATCTGCAGACAAGTAATATAAATATTTTAGCCACAGTTATTATAATTAAGGAAAAAATAAAATGAAACCATCAAGCTCAGCCAAATTCTTAAGAGTATTTTCACAATAGTTCTCTCCAACCCTCAAGGTCATACAGTACTGCTATCTATCATCATGGTGACTATTGAAAAAAGCAAATTGATAAAAATAGATAAGAAGCAACAAGGCATCAGGTACCAAGTATCTCCCGTATTCATAAAACCATCAAGTCAGACTAACAGAGTACTCCCTATTTGTTCTTTCCAACAGATATTTGCCTAAGAGAAATTCAAAGACATCAGGAAGAAAGAGCAGGAGAGAAACACAGAGAGTGTATTTTGTTAATCCCATTTTCAAATAGGATTAAACATTACACAGCTATACTTAATGCAATTGTCCCACGAGATACAGCAAAGAAGTCCATCAAAAATACCAGAGAAAGGTTTGGGGTTTTGTTCATTTCTTCTTTTTTTTTTTTTTCTTTTATCCTCTCTAAGAAGAGTCACTGTAGTCATCAGAATAGAGAGAAATCCTGGTTTTAGGATAATCGTCAATAATCATGAAAAGTTCCCACAAAACTAGCTTCCCAGGCAAGCTATTTTTCCAAAAGTAAAGAGAGTTTGCAATGTGCTCCAGCCAGCTAGAAACCAATACTAGCTCTAAGGCCTTACAGTCCAAAAGAACACAGGGCATCTCCTCAAACCTAAAAGTTTTTTGTGAGGTGCACTAAGTAATACAAAGGTGCACCAGTGATTAAGGAGTTATTTAGCACAGTACCCAACTTTCAAATTAGTAAGTGAAAAAGCAAAAGTAAGTTATATTTTAACATAACATATATTGTTTGGTTATAGCTGGATAAAGCTTATTTTGTTTGTGACTTCTCCAACGTACAGAAAAGTGAAAAGACTTAATCACTTGTGGCTGCTTGCATCGACAGCAGTCAGATTGTATAGAAGACTGAATAAATAGAAGCTCTTATTCCATTTCAATGTTTAAAGAGAACGTAGCATAGATGACAAAATTTTTAGACTTAACTATGAAAGTAAACATCATCAAGCTTGCATATAAACATTCTCAACATGAAGAAATGCTTTAAGTAAAGCTTTAGGGGCAACTAGGAACATTTCCAAATCTCACCGAGAAAACATATTTGGAAAAGTATTACCTACCATAATTTGTCTAAGAAAAAGAAGAAATCAATGTTAGTAAAGGTTGTTCACTTATAAAAGCTTGAAGTGAGCAGTTACTTTCCACAAATGGTTGATGACCTAATTTATTACCTATTAGTTTTCTATCAAAATGGCAGCCTTAAGATTTTGAATTAAATATGGCAGGAACTCAGAAGAAAGCAAGTCCACTTCCCTCCTCCCCTGCACCCCAATAAAAACAGCATTGCAAACACGGATTTAAATTTTAAAAATTTAGGATAATACACCATGAATTCATATAAGTCCTTCTTGATAAACCAAAGCTTAATATTAACTTTGTCTCTTCTTATCTCCTGGCACTATTGAAAAAAAAAAATCTAAAAAGCACCTAGATACTGCATTTACTTTATGTTATAATATGGATTATTTTGGGTTTAGGTACTAGCAATATTCTGACCTCTTGCTCATATTCATACTGTGCTTTTAGTTTCCCCAGTTCTTTTTCCAGCTCCCTGGAGTATTCTTCCTTAAATTTCTTAATTTCTGCCTCATGAAGATCCTGAAGTTCTTTAAGTGCTTTTCTATGCTTTTCTTCCATATGCAATACTTCCTCACGTAATATATCCAGGGCCAGATGTTTTTCTTCTTCCAGCAACCTCCTTTGATTTTGAAGGGCTGTGTCTAAGTCATCCTGTGTAAGCATTAATTAAAAAAGGAGAGGAAAAAAGTAAGTACTGCTATTTTTGTAACCCATTTGTAGATTAGTTAGCAAAGATAGGACAGAAGAATACCCACCTTTTCCTTCACATTTTCCTGCGCCCACAAAGGCTCCCTCTTAGCCTTTATGGGCACAAAACCCACATACAATCTTAAGTTTGTTAAGTGGGTATGGTGAGAGACAAGTCTGAAAAACTTTACATCTCTGGAAGGCTCTGACATTTTAGCAATGATCTAAGCCTTCTTACCTCTTTGGCTTGCAGAAGTTTTGGGATCATATTTTCCCATCTGAACTCTAAAAGAGCTCACATCTCTGCCCTGTCGAGAGTAAAGCTATGGACTTCTGTTAAAGGCCTTAAGACAAGGTCCACTCACCCATGACCTGCTCCCAGAATCCCATCTGGGACCTTTAGAGATACCTTTCTTCTATTCTTCCCCTCGAGACTGTGCTAGTAGGGAGGATCTTTGGATTCCTACAGATGTAGCTTAACTTAGAGAATTACATTTACTTTGTTTTAATCAGTTCTGAAGTTACATGGTAACTCTATCAGGCAGAGAAGCTCTGAGCCACAAAATGGCTAACCTCCAATCTGAATTATGTTAAAAATATTTACTTCATTTGTAGTTTTCCCACACACTGAGATAGAAAACTCATTAGTCTGAGCATTCAGGGGGAGGGGGTGGAATGACAGACGGAGTTACACGCTGGAGGGAAGGGATGCCATTCAGAGGGACCTTGACAGACTCGAGAGGTGAGCCCAAGCGAACCTCTTGAAGTTCAACAAGGCCATGTGCAAGGTCCTGCACATGGGTCATGGCAATCCCAGGCACAAATACAGGTTGGGCAGAGAATGGCTTGAGAGCAGCCCTGAGGAGAAGGACTTGGGGGTACTGGTGGACAAGAAGCTCAACGTGAGCCAGCAATGTGCACTTGCAGCCCAGAAAGCCAACCGCATCCTGGGCTGCATCAAAAGAACCGTGGCCAGCAGGTTGAGGGAGGTGATTCTGCCCCTCTGCTCCGCTCTCGTGAGACCCCACCTGGAGTACTGCATCCAGCTTTGGAGCCCTCAGCACAAGAAGGACATGGACCTGTTGGAACAGGTCCAGAGGAGGGCCACGAGGATGATCAGAGGGCTGGGGCACCTATGCTATGAGGACAGGCTGAGACAGTTGGGGTTGCTCAGCCTGGAGAAGAGAAGGCTCCAGGGAGACCTTACAGCAGCCTTCCAGTGCCTAAAGGGGACCTACAGGAAAGATGGGGAGGGACTCTTTACCAGGGAGTGTAATGATAGGATACGGGGTAATGGCTTCAAACTGGAAGAGGGTAGATTTAGATTGGGTGTTAGGAAGAAATTCTTAACTGTGAGGGTGGTGAGGCAGTGGCACAGGTTGCCTGGAGAAGCTGTGGATGCCCCATCCCTGTAAGTGTTCAAGGCCAGGCTGGATGGGGCTTTGAGCAACCTAGTCTAGTGGGAGGTGTCCCTGGCTATGGCAGGCGGTTGGAACTAGATGATCTTTAAGGTCCCTTCTAACCCAAACCATTCTATGATTCTATGACTTAATTTTCAACCTCAGTTTCCTATTTCAGCTGACAATATGGACATTGGCCACAGAAAAGTGTTAGTGCTGGCACAAAGGAGGTTGTAGAAACACAGACCAAGAACGAGGGAAAAGGTGATGCCACAAAACGTACCATGAAATTTCACCTTCTATGCCAATTTTTCTTTGGCTCACCTTATGAACTTCTTCTGCTTCAACAGCCATGGCTTTAAGTTTTTCCATGTGAACAGTAGCTAGCTCAATTTTCAAATTATTTTGGGAAAGCTGAAGTTCTTCAGCATGCTTTAATTTCAACATCTCTATCTCCTCAACCAAGCGCGCTTGATCCATTTTATCCTTTTCATGGAGCTGTTCTGTGTACTGCACCTGTAGCTTCTCAAGAGCCTGACTGTGTTCATCCCTTATATTCTGAATTTCAGACAGGTAGGACGACTCCAGAGAATCCAGATTTGATAAGTGTTTAGACTCCAGCTCATCAATTTGTGCCTGATGCTTTGTCTGTAGTTCAGCAACACAAGCTTCAAGCTGATTCTGCTGTTTACTTTCTAGTGTAGATTTAAGGGTCTCAATTTCAGCTTGGTGCTTTGCCTGAAACTCAGCTGTAAGAGACAAAATTTGTTGCTTATGCTTCTCCTGTAACTGCTGACTTTGGAGTTCAAGCTCATCGACATGTTTCTTTTTCAGCTCTTGGAGAAGAGTCTCTTGCTCAGTTGTGAATTTCTGAGTCACAGCTTTGTGTTCCTCCATAAACCTATATGATTTCCAAGAAAGTTAAGAGAATATTGTCAAAAAAAACCACTTAAAAAAATAAATAATAAATAAAAACCAAAGAAAAATAAGTAGGCCTTACTTAGCTTCCACAAGTTTTACTCTATGTTTCAAATACAGACCTAATTAAAAAAAAACCCACAAAGATGATTTCATAGCCACATAATTAAAGGTTTATGCAATGTCACTTGGTAGTATCTCATTATTACTAGGTAGACTGTAACCCCTATTAAATTACTCACTAATACAGAGCAACATACAAACATTGTTCTCTGAGAAAATACTGCCATATGAGAACATCTAGGACACAGTATACACATTGTCTACATCTCAAATGCGTTGTTTGCAAGTAAACAGTCATAAGAAACATCTAAAAACATGTGGTTAAGACTGAGACAAACCACTGTGGAAGTGTATGTGGAACACTTGGGGGCTCCTCCTGACATGGTGCAATTTACCATAACCATTAACTATAGTCTTTTTGGATACAGACACCAATAATTAAAAAGTGATTGGTTATTTAAAGGCTAATTTTCAGCTTTCAGTGTTTTCTTACTGTAATTATTTCCCCAGTCTTGTTGTATGAGTGTACATTTGGGGAGGAAAAAAGGGATAAATTTGAAGCAATGCATGCAAATACAAACACATAATTGTTTGAATATTTCCTTTAATACACTAAAACCAATAGGGATAGGAAGGAGAGGAAAAACCAAGCAGTTGAAACCTTCATTTCTAACCAGAACTGAAGAATACCATATGCAGCCCATCAGCCTCAGTGTTCGGTGGATAACACAAGCTTTATTCACCAGGAAAAACGTGCTCAAATTCATTTGAACTATTTGAAAACACTTGAAAAAACATAAAGAATTTTTCCACTTACATGTCCTGTAACACTTCCCCTCCTCCAAGGGCAGTATATGATTTTTCAGCTGTGTGTTGTATTCTTAACTGTAACAGGCAGAACTTGACTACACTTTATTTGATTTGCTAGACTAGATTAAATGTATCTACATGAAGCAAGATTCTATAGCACACCATAATGGACAGCATTACTGTTCCTTGCTAGAGTAAGCTTTACATATGTAAGTTAGCTGGTGCCATCACGTGACAAGCCTACATGACTATGACTCATTAAGTTTAAAATAAGAAGAAATAACAATAAAAATGACTGAACTAGTAAGTGAAAGTGATCAAATACTCAGAACTTACTTGTTTTGTGCTTCCATAAGTTTCAGTTCACATTCTTCCTGCAGACAAAGTGTGGCCTTTTCCATTTCTTTTGCCATGAGCGCTCTGGCTGCCTGCAGGTCACTGTCATACTGCTCCTGAGATTTCTGTGCACATGCAAGGCTGTCCTCTAGTTGCTGCAAAATTTTTTGCTGCTCTTTTACCAACTTCTCCAATTCTAGAATTTTGGCAGCTTGGTTATCTTGAAGCTGATTCATTTCAGCTTCACGAAGTTCAAACTCCTTTTGTAATTTCTGCTTCTCGTATTCTGCTCTATTTTGCAGTTCTATACGTAACAATGATAACTTCTCTTCTGTTAGGGTTCTCTGGTCCTCACTTTCACATTTCCATTTCTTCTCTTTTTCTTTGTACATAGTCTCTAGTTTCTGGATTTCTTCTCTGGCTTCTCTTAATTTATTCTTGTGATCCTCAGCAATTTTATATTTTACCTGTGGACACAGTTATTAAAAAAATGTATAAAATACCAAAACCAAACTGAAGTGCGTGAAGTGAAGGTTCTCAGGCATTTAAGGTTTTGAAGATATTAAGTTCTTGCAGTGAAGTCACCTTCCAAATAAAAGTAAGGCTGAAATGTCGACTTACTGGTACTTGAATTCAATGCACTATTAAGAATTAACTGGAGTAAGGTAGATAAGAAAAAATTAAGGGAAAATTCTACAATTAATATGGTCTATATGTTGTTTTTTCTCTTGGGGACACTTTTCTTCATTTCAGAAGTTCAACTTATAAAGCCATGGGCACCTTAGGTATTTATATTGTGCATGATTAAAAATCTCTTTCAAACCTCTCCTCTCCTTATATGTTCCAGTGGTTTTTTATATGCAGTGTCCAAGACCATGATCTCATGCACAGCATAAAAGCAACATGAAAAGCATGTAGCATAAAAACAGAAGCCAAAGCACCAAGTGATTGCTCAATGACAAAAGGAAAAAAATACTCTAAAAATACACTAGATATAAACAGGTAAAAAAAATAAATAGTAAACTAAGGAAACAACAGGGTAACCTCTTAAAAGAAAATTAAAAGCTAATAAGAGATCACATCGGAGCATCCTGTGAAGCATACTCTTCATTTATCATTTGGAAGTTTTGTTTTGAACAGATATTTAAGCATTCATTTATGCTACAGCCTAAATGAAGAGGCAGAAAAGAAATGCAAAACCCCCAGATTTTGATTAATACACAATCCATGAAAACTTGGGGGGGGGCAGGGAGTCGGGCACTGGAAATACAGGGGCAATTGAGGAAATTGGTTTGCTCTGTTTCTGAGAGCGAGAGACCAGAAGGCAAACAAAAATATCTATTTCCAGACAGTGGATCAGCATGTGGTACGGTCTCATTTCAAATACTGCATTCTGTATACGCTTATCTTTTACCCAGCCAGCAGTGCCACAAACAAGATACTGCAGGTGGTAAGAGTAGACTAGCAGTATTGAAAGCTTCACTACTGGAAGCTTCAGATGAGTCTCCGTGTTATCTACAAACAGTCTGCAACGGTTTTCTCTGGCCTTCTCCACCAGTTTTTAAGTCTGGAAAAGGATACACATACCTATCTCTCTTTAAAAAGGGAGGAAAGGAGGACTTGATAAATGAGAGCTTCATCCATCTGACTCTCGTAAGCATTCAAATATCAGAACAAATGAAACAATGAATTAACATCCAATATAAATTTATCCTCAGATGGGACAGCTGATTTAACAGGTAAAAGGGAAGGTGCCTGATACGATTCTTTCAACTCTAAGACTTTGACAGTGAAGGTATAAGAGCTACACCAAAAAAAACCAAGAGCAGAAATCTGTTGTCCGATTCTTTCTTCTTCCCTCATAAAATAGTCTGAAAAATTATTTCCTCGCTATTTGCTTCAAAAGACAGTCCTATTGAAATCAGAAATTTCTTAGAAGGGACCTATTCATCAGGGGCTTTTTCCACCTGCCACAGTGCTTTCTGCTGAATTCTCCATTACCATGTAACAATATGCAAATGCATCATGTTACTTTTGCACCAGGACACTAAGATGTGCTGCACGGAGATGTTCAGGATGAGGACCTTTTGTACATGCCTGTACTGAAGTGGTATACGCATGCTTGACCCACATCAATATAAAAGGTGGACTGGATCAACCCTTGAGGCACCCACCTTCCCACGCTATCACTGCTCTTAAAAGAAAAATTTGTCTGCAGAGGAACTAAATGTTTAACACTAAAGTACTTTAAACTTCAGTCTCATATTCCCATATTTGTGTGTATCTGTGGAAGTCCATTTAAAGCTGAAGCTAGTATCACTAAACTAGGCACATTTAAAGAGAAGTGCTGCTTCTATCTCATAGAATGGTTTAGGTTAGAACGGACCTTAGAGATCATGTAGTTCCAATGCCCCTGCCATGGGCAGGGACACCTTCCATTAGAGGCAGGAACACTGCCCACTAGAAGAAAGGCCACCTCCCTTGGACTTCCTAACAGATCTAAGCTTGACCAACTCTATAGAAAACAGTACTGTAAATAGAATTACCTTTTCCATTTCCTCTTTCAGATGCTTTTCATTCTGCACAGAAAAATCTTTTTGTTTAGTCATCTCTCCCTTTAAATGCTTTATTTCTTCCAAAAGCTCTGCAATACACTGTTTCTCAGAGTGAAGGAGAGAGAGCTTAGCTTTGTGCTCTTCCTCTAGCACAGACACTCGCTCAGCCACCTCCATTTCAACTTGATGTGCTGCGTCTTGAGCACTCTGTAGGTGCAGTTTGGTGATGTCTGGCGGGGCCCGGGGAGGAAAAAAAGAAAAAAATCTCAAACCAAACAAAATGACATTCTGGAATTTATTTTCTTTTAACAGGTCCTATGAATGCAAAGAAATAAAGCTGAATGTTGTCAGATGTGGAGTTTATCAATAGTTTATCAAAGAGTCCCTATATCAGCATGATTTTGTACTCTGTTCCACTTTATCATCACCTTTGAAACTTATCAGACAGAATAATGGGGAAGGATCATGAAACCTGTGGCAGGACCTCCCTCCTGTAAGCAACAGCCACAGGAGCCGACTTTCTTTTTGGACAATGTAATAGCAGATTTATGCAAGTTTTATCTCCCCTTTTGCACATACTATTTATGCAAGGCATTTCCCCAAAAATCAGATGGGACAAACCTCTAAACATTCTAAGTTAAGAAGTTTTGATATACTGTTCAGTAGTATAAATAAATAAGTGAAGATAAGAAGTATAACTGCAAATTTAAAAAGTTGTACTGAACCTTTTAACTGACATACAGCGGAATACAGTTATAGGTCTGTGTGTTACATAGCTAACTGTAAGTGATGGATGATGAGTTCAAATGTTTGTGTATCATGCTGTGCTCCCAGGAAGAGGTTGCAGACACAAGAATTGCCATAATCCCTTACCTGCATCTCAACAATATATGCATTTCATATTGAACCAGTACAAGGCAGTATGTTTCTACAAATTACAACTCCAAGAAAAGCAGCAACTGTTAAGAAATTACATAAAGCCATGACCACACAAGAAGCCTCATTAAATTTAGCCATAGGAATAACTGTAACCTGAACTCTACAGCAAAAGGTACCTATTACAAATTCTGCTCGCCCTAGATACTTCCCCCTCTTTGAAAAATTAATCTCAATATGTATGCCAACTAGGGGAAAACAAAGGAGAAAAAAGAAATATTAATGTTAAATGAGCAGAGCACTCTCAAACCCACAAAAGGAACACAGGCAAGAGAGGTACAGAACATAGAAGTGGGTCTCCTCTACAGAACAGACTGAGGACTGGCTATTTCATGCAAATACAAGAGAATTTAACATCGCTAATGGACAACACTAAGACATTTTCAAATAAATATTAATTCAGGAATTGACAGTGCCCATCTAGGCATCTACAATGTAAACCAAATCAACTCCTTTTAGCAACTGCTCCACAGCTGTAGTAGGTTTAACTACAGAATAATCAGTTTCAGGTCAGATATTTGGAAGTGCAACTCAACATGCCCATAAAAGTCAAAAAGCAAAGTGCTCAACGCCAGCACTTAACATGTGTTAAGTGTTCCCATAGTTCAGAGTAAACTAGTAACAAATCAAAACCTTCTTCAGATAAGCTTTTAAAGATTTAAAGAAAAATATAAGACACACAAGCAGCTTACTGTTTTACTTTCCACTCTGTCAACTCATCTTACCTTTAATATGTTCTTCTGAAAGTCGGGCACGGAGCTGCTCAAGTTCTAAACAATGCTTTCTTTTCATTTCCTCAATTTCTGTTACATATTTGTCTGACAGATCCATCTTCATTTTCATTAGATCCTCCTTATATTGAAGTGTAAGGGAAGACCTTAAGGAATCTAATTCATGCCTGCGCTGTTCTTTGAGTTGTACCTGCAAACAGACAAGTTCTTTCTACGTAAGAAATGAGTTTGAAAAACATCTTCAGCTTTGAAGAAACCGTGCTGAGAATCTTTCAGTGAGAGCACTACATGAATTGCACTACAATGCACCTGCTTGGCACACATATCTGTTTTCCAAAAACCCTGCTGGTTTTGCTCCATTCTTGCCACTCCATCTGCTACTAGAATGGCATTCTGGAACCATGCCACAAGGCAGATCGGAGTTTCAGGAGCTGTTTTAAAGTACAATAGAGAGGGAAGTCCCACATGCATCTGGGTAGAGAAACTATCGACTCTCAACACTGTCATTCCCTCATAAAAAAATATTACTCTTTTTATAGTTAATTTAAAAAATAAAAATCTAAAGCCAAAAAAAAAGAATTCCTTTTTGAAACTCTTAGGCAACTTCAAATAAGTTGAGAAAAGAAGTCAAGTTCCTAAATTACAACAAGATACATGAAAATAGGTGCATAAATAGAAGTGGGACCAAATTCGCATCTCCGCTTGACAAGAACAGACAGCAATAAAAGGTACAATTACTACAGAAGCTATACAAAAGAGAAACACCATGAATTATGCACTTGTGTGGAAGAGCTTTGACAAGCTCCTCACTAGGCACGGGATAACCCAAACAGAAGACACAGAATTACAGAACACTATGTTTCACCTGTTATGCTAGTCCGAGAACTAATTAAAGGTGATAATTTATAATATACTTGTCAAAAACAATTAAGCCTTAATAAATGTCTCAAGTTAACTAACTATATGTTAAGAGCTAGGAATCAGACATCAATTTACATACAGGTCATGTAATGAACAGTAGAATTTTAATTTATCAAAAATATTACCTGATATTGTTCCAGTTGTTGATTTAGCTGACCAAGTGTATCCCTTCTCTCTTTATCAGCAGTCTCTTCAAAAACTGTGACAGAACTGAGGAAAGGGTTTTAAAGTTTAAGATTGCAACATGTGTCACAAATTAAGTTAAATAACTTGCTGACTTACAATGTAGTACTGAAAGTAGACACGGAGCAACTGTAACAACTGCTCAGGACTGCACACTCATGACTTCCATTGCTGGGTTTCTAACTGCAGATCACCTCATGCCCAATCCCTATATATTTAGAGGCTAACATCATCTTTTATATGAAAAAAAAATAAAAAATGGAAGCGTGCTGTCATAACATGAGATAAAAGGAAAAAGAATGGATTACCTGATGTCACCTGCTTCATCTTGACTCACTTCCAACTCTGAGAGTGAATATTCCTTCAGTCCTTGCAATCTCTGATGCAGCAACATCAATTCTTCACTGTAGTTTTCTTCAGCAACTCTTAACTTCTCTTCAAAATAAAGTCTCAATTGTTCCAATTCAGTTTCATGCTCAATTTTTCTCTGCTGACATTGCTGTTCAAATTCTTGTTTTAAACGCTCTATTTCTTCCACCCGCGATGCACGAGCCAGGAGCTGCTCTTTTAGCTCTGGAATAGAGGCAAAATCAACCCATGTACCCAGAAGTACATATCTTTAGGCTAAGTCATTCTGTGAAGATCAGCCATGTTTTAGTTCTTCAGATAGCAGTAAAATGTTATCCGACAAACTACGTAAGAAAATTAACTTCAGAAGACAGTAAAGCCATGCTCTCCATTTACACTGTATGCAGAGAAACCATCCCTATGACAAGAATCAAAACTGCATTTCCTTGTGCTTCAGGTCTGGGCTACTGGCATGCAAAGTCCTGCAATATTGCTTAATTTTCACACCTGCTTGTTGTAGCAACCAGAAGCAGTAATTTAGTCAAGAATATTTAATTTGCTCCAGGGAAAACTACCTAACAAACAAAAACATTTTTAGCACAATCTATGCAGGAAAACAAAATCAAGAAAGAAAAAATAAAATCAATTCTGGATGGGTCTGGCTATCCATCAATAGCTCAAGCAGAGGCTAAATTCATTGAATTAAAAAGAACCATCCAAAAAAAGAAAAAATAGAATAGAATGCAGTAGAATACAGTGATCAAGGCCAGTTCAGCAAGCTACCCTCCTTTCACGGAGTGAGGGCAGTGGCCAGCATTGCAGCATACTCACGAATGCTTTGAGAGCTTCCTTCCCCATGATCTGTATTAAAGAAGCAGTAATGTATCAGGAAGGGAATAAGGTAGGGAGAAACAGGACAAAATCATGAGAGGGAATTAAAACAAGTTTCCCAGGTGGCTCAGCTTCCCAGATGACTTAAATTAGCTGAACCTCCACAGAATCAACTGAAGATGGAACTGCATTCAACCAGAAAGAATTTGGAGAAAAGTATCTGCTTACATTATGCAAGAAGAGAAACTTCAGAAACATTTACGAAAGGCTTCTACAGGTACGCCAACCAGAAAAGGAAGGTCAAAGAAAGCGTGTCCTTCCTGATGACCAAGAATGGCAAACTGGTAACAACAGACAAGGAGAAGGCTGAGGTTCTGAACAATTTTTTTGCCTCCGTCTTCACTGCCAGCATCTCTCCTCACGCCTCCTAGGTTGAAGGACTGCAAGATGGGGACGTGCAGGACAAAGTCCCTCCCACTGCAAGTGAAGGCAAGGCTCGTGACCACCTGAGGAACCTGAATATACACAAATCTATGGGACCTGATGAGATGCACCCTACAGTCCTGAGGGAAATGGCTGATGTACTTGCCAAGCCATTCTCCATGATCTTTGAAAAGTCATGGCAGTCAGGTGAAGTCCCTGGCAACTGGAAAAAGGGAAACATTGCACCCATTTTTAAAAACGGTAGAAAGGAGGACCCCAGGAACTACCGTCATATCAGCCTCACCTCTGTGCCGGGGAAGATCATGGAACAGATCCTCCTGGAAGCTATGCTAAGGCACATGGAAGACATGGAGGTGATTCGAGACAGTCAGCATGGCTTCACCAGGGGCAAGTCCTGCCTGACCAACCTGGTGGCTTTCTACAACGGAGTGACTGCATCAGTGGACAAGGGGAGAGCTACGGATATCATCTATCTGGATTTCTGCAAGGCCTTTGACACGATCCCCCACAACATCCTTTTCTCTAAGTTGGAGAGATATGGATTTGATGGGTGGACTGTTTGGTGGATAAGGAACTGGCTGGATGGTCGCATCCAGAGGGTGGTGGTCAATGGCTCAATGTCCAGATGGAGAGAGGTGACAAGTGGTGTCCCACAGGGATCCGTACTGGGACCGGTGCTGTTCAACATCTTCATCAATGATTTAGACATCGGGATCAAGTGCACCCTCAGCAACTTTGCCGACAACACTAAGCTGAGTGGTGTGGTCGATGTGCCAGAGGAACAGGATGTCATCCAGAGGGACCTGGACGAGCTAGAGAGGTGGGCCTGAGCAAACCTCATGAAGTTCAACAAGGCCAAGTGCAAGGTCCTACACTTGGGTCGGGGCAACCCTCGTTATCAATACAGGCTGGGGGATGACGTGATAGAGAGCAGCCCTGCGGAAGAGGACTTGGGGGTACTGGTGGATGAAAAGCTGGACATGAGCCAACGATGCACACTCGCAGCCCAGAAGGCCGACCACATCCTGGGCTGCATCAAAAGAAACACAGCCAGCAGATCCAGAGAGGTGATTCTCCCCCTCTACTCTGCTCTCGTGAGACCCCACCTGGGCTACTGTGTCCAGCTCTGGAGCCCTCAGCACAAGAAGGACATGGACTTGTTGGATTGGGTCCAGAGGAGGGCCACGAGGATGATCCGAGGGCTGGAGCTCCTCTCCTATGAAGACAGGCTGAGAGAGCTGGGGTTGTTCAGCCTGGAGAAGAGAAGGCTCAGGGGAGACCTTATAGCAGCCTTCCAGTACCTGAAGGGGGCCTACAAGAAAGCTGGGGAGGGGCTGTCTGCAAGGGCATGCAGCGATAGGACGAGGGACAATGGTTTTAAACTAGAGCAGGGTAGGTTTAGATTAGACATTAGGAAGAAGTTCTTTACAATGAGGGTGGTGAGACTCTGGAACAGGTTGCCCAGAGAGGTGGTGGTGGCCCCATCCCTGGAGACATTCAGGGCCAGGCTTGATGAAGCTCTGAGCAACCTGATCTCGTTGAAGATGTCCCTGCTTACTGCAGGGGGGTTGGACTACATGACCTTTAAAGGTTCCTTCCAACCCAATGCTTTCTATGATTCTATAAAAAGAGAGGATGCCACCCAGAAAGCAACACAGCTGACTGTCACAGTGTTTTTGTGTAGCAAACCAGAAAATGCACACTTGGTATGAAAAATTCTCACAACAAAATGCAAACAGAAAGAATAAGAAAAGTAAGTACATGGCTCAAGCCTGCTTCCAAAGGGAGCAGTTGCCAAGCACAGGGACCAGAGGAATCAAGTGACAAGCAGGGACTACTAACACCACCAGTGGGATAGGCAAGGGAAGTCCAATCTGGCATCAGTAGTTTTTGGCACGGGTAGGTTTTGCCTAACCAGCAAAGTCTGACGGTACAGAAGTAACTCAGAGAAGTGTTTAACAGTTTTGAACTGGCATTGATCCTATTGTCCAGCTGCTATGTTTTGAATCCACCACCACAAGTCCTCAGACCAATCCAAATGCATTGTCAAATGATCACTCAAGTGAAGAAAAGCAGAGTAAAACAAACCACCTCCACCTTTAAGATCTCACACATCAAAACAGATACCCTCACCTTGCATTCTGGTCTCACCATCTCAAGCAAGATGAGGAAATAGAAAGGGTCAAAAGAATGGGAACGTGAGTTATTAGAAACATGGAAAGGTATTTGAAAGGTTAATTTTGGGGCTACAGAAAGGAAATAAAAGAATTCCAGCAAAGTGCGATCTGCTATAATTTTGTAATATCAAAACAGAGATCTGAAAAAGTCAAGGTAAAGTCTGACTAGATAGAATAATTATTTATTCAATTTTTGACCCAAAAAACTAATTTAAAAAAAACACATCCTCACAAAACCTAACTATACTTCAAAAGCTATTTACAGTTATTTAGAAAATTTGAATTTGCATTTAAAACCAAAGGCAAATGTAATATGCTTCAACTACCCCAGCAGAAATAAAGAATGCCATCTAATGTTACAGTCTCAGTACAAGCTGAACACACACATGGTCAAGGTTAACATCATGGTCTCTAGGTTTTTTATTTTTCCAAAATATTATTCTTCTTTCATGCATTATACATCCTTTTGTGCGTACACACACACACCTGAGACATGTTCTACTTCATTTCAACTGAAAACGTGTGTCATCTCCAATCACTACACTGTCCAGTTCACTGTTTTAATACACCTAGATCTTGGAACAGGTACCTTAAGATATATAAAGCACACAGCGACACATTTAATGTGTTTAATGCAGATACACATAAGACTAATTTAAAAAAAAAACAAAAAAACCAAAAAAAACCCAAAACAAAACAAAAAAAAAAAAACCAAAAAAAACACCCAAACTGTTCACATTTAACTGCTGTGCACAATGTTTTACTTCCATTTTTTGCTTTTAGGTTTAGGGAATTTGTTTCTTTTTCAAACAGAAGCATCATTACGGAAAAAGGAGGTTATTTTTAACCTTATAGGAAAACATAATTCATTCTGATTTCAGAAGTCTCACCTGAATATTTTTATTTTATTTTAAAAACAGAGTATCTTTAACCCAAGGTTTTTCTATATTTAAGAATTAAAAGTCTTTCAGAAGATGATGAACCACCATTTTGAGTGTCAATGAAAAAGCATTTTAACTCACCTCAAAACTGAAAGGGAAAAAAAAGTCATTTCTACATCAAGATATAACCTAATCACACAGTTTTAGAATATTTCTGCCTTTTTTTTTTTGTAACAGACTGATCTCTTAGTTATGTCCAAATAACATATATCATTGCCACATAAACCACTTGAAGTCATAAATGAAGTGATCTTCAATTAACAGTTTTCACAATTGAATTCATATCCACTTCCGTACTAAATACAAATAGGAGCATATTATTGCATTGACAAGCATTTTCTCCATTTTTTACTACATTATACTTAATTTGACATTGCAATAAAAAAAAAAAGTATGTTTTTCACTAAAAATTTTTATTGGGTGCAGGAACGGAGTGGGAACGGAAAGGGAAACAATAGGATTGAGCTTTTTCCCACAGCCATACCATGCTTTTTGACAATGTAAAACCAACTAGTCATCTGACACTGACTCACCTCTCGCCTCAGAAACAGATCACTGGGGTACAACCCACTGACACTTCTGTGACCTACCCATGTGTTTCTGGTACACGATTAAAAGTATTTCATATCAGTAATGCACATTTCTATATGAAGAAGAGGCAGAAAATAAAATGTGTCAGTTTTGAACATACCACTTAGCTCTTGCCGATTTGCTCGGGTACTATCAAGCTGAGACCAAAGCTGCCCAATTTCTTCTTGTGATCTAGTCTTGAGTTCTTCATGCATGACCTGAAGTTTCTCCAGCTATGGAAGATATGTTAAAAAATAATATCCAAAACCAAACAAAACCCCCAACCTTTTGAAAACAATTTTTATCTAATTGCTTATTTTATATGCAACAGACAATTCTGTCAGAAATAGGTGATAACACTTAGTGACAATTAGACTCTCAGTTCCCAACCCAGGCTGCCAGAGACCAAGTAGCACTTAACTGTTAGACACACTCCTCTAAGAGAGAGGAGTTTGTCCCTAATGCCATATTTACCACCACTGCCAAAAATAACATATTAGCTAGATAAAAATGAAACATAGGAACCAGAAAATGAAGCATAAAAATACAGAGGAAGAAACAGCACTAAATTGCACAAAGGCAATTGCATTCAAAAGACTTTGAACCACTACAGAAAATCCCAGAGTTATCTACCTACTTCCTGAAATGCATTTTAGTTTTTCAACAAAATCCCTAAATACAAACAAATCACCCAAATGATATGCATATGGTCTTGTTTTTGTTACATTCTATATACAGTAATCAACCATCAAAAAATGTAGAGAAATCTTATTTACCTCCTTTTCAAGACTCTGCTCTTTTTCTTGGCTTTTCATCTTCGTATCTTCTAGGAGTTGGTTATGTTCGGTCTGCAGCTGTTCCTGTAATTTTGTAATGGCTAACTGGTGTTGCTTCTCCAATTCTATACATTTTACTAAAATTAAAAATGAGTTCTGTTACACCTCCATCATGGTTACTGAATAACCTGTACAACTTTTGTGCAATTAAATAGAAATACATGTCTCTAGACTAGAATGCTAGATTACAGGGAATCACAGAAATACTTGAATTGTAAAGTACTCAAAAGTCAAACATTTCCACACAGTGCTTCCAAGTCCTCTGCATCCCACATTGGTAGCCAAGAGGTAAACAACTGTAGTATCGGAGGGATGAACATCTGCGCTCTGCATAAATGAACAACCATCCTGAACTAGAAACACACCTATTTGGAACAGGGAATTAAGCATTTCTTCATGGTCTAAAACCATGGAACTTCTCCTACGACCACACTCAACAACAGGCAGTAGAATAGATGGACAGGAAGGACTAGGTTGTGCCAAGTATGCTCTGCCTCAGTGCTGGGTGTTCTCTGAACCCTGTAAACTTGCTACCACCTCATTTGGTCAACAAATCTTGACGTTACCAGAAAGAATCTGCAATCAATTGACTGCATTTCAGCCACAGTGAGCTGCAAGAGATGCTTATCCTCATGGAATAGGCTTTAATGATACAGGTTCAAGGAAACCTAGTAAAAGTCAGTGCAGGCTGGGAAGAACAAGCCATTGCTACAAACTCCTAACTCCTATCTGCACCTTAGCGAAAGACAAGAAGATGTAGCTGGCTAGGTACTCATCCAGATTTCATTTTTCAAGTTAATAAAATTACAGTAGTCTCAAAAACATAACTTCTAGAACAGTATTTCAAAAAGTTACTTTTCCATCAAGCTTTAACTATTCACAGTCCAAACCCCATTTTTTTTTGTTAGAAGAAGCTTCTACTAATTGTAATTTTAATTAATTCAGTGATTGCCAAAGCCTGTTTTCACCTGGCAGCAAAACAGCACCTCCCTTCAATATGTCTGAAGGATAATATAGTTTATTTCATATCCTGTGGAAGTCAAAACACAACACAGCTAACTAGGCTTCAAACAATTTTTCATTTATGTCCTGTTTTCTAGACAGTCTCATGCCATTGACCCAGTTTTTAAATAAGAGTACATGGGTATATCTTGTATTTTCTTTTTATACAGGTTCTAAAAACAGTTAGCTTCGCCATTGTTCAACTGCTTCCCAGACCATGGCACTTACTTTTAGACCGTTCATTCTCAAGAGAGACAATCCCCAGCTCTGTTTTGACTTTTTCTAATTCCGTTTCCAGAGTTTTCTGCAGTTCCACCATTTCAGTCTGATGTTTTTCAGACAGCTCTTCACACGTGCTTTTCAAACGCATCTCAGACTCCAATTCCCAGTCTCTTTTGAGAGTCTAAGAAAGCAAAACATGCATTATTAAAGCAAACACATTTAGTAAATTAGAACTTTTTTTTTTCTCCTCCATTTATTTGTCCTCTACAATAAATGTGTAGTAGACACAGGACTTCTACCAGCTCTAGTTTACTGAAAGAAGTTTTACTTTTTCTTGTATGAAGAACAGAATTTGTACCTCTAATGCCTGGATATGTGTCTCTTCCATTTCCAATTCTATTTTCTTTCTCTGATCAACTGTGAAATAAAATACTACTTATTAATAAATTTACATAAAATGTTATGATTAAATGATAAGTAGAAATATGGATGAGATTAACATTTTCAATATCAAACTCAGGACTTGAATAGGTAGGCATGCAGGGTAGGCACACAGCAGTGTAAGGCACCAGATTCCATGCAAATTTGCTGTTACGCTATATCCCAGTAATTCACTTCCATTTTAGAAAATAAGGCCTAAGGCCTAATTATAAAAAATAGGTTCTAAGGCCTATGACACGGTCCCCCACAACATCTTTCTGTCTAAATTGGAGAAATATGGATCTGATGGATGGACTAACCGGTGGATGAGGAATTGGTTGGATGGTTGCATTCAGAGGACAGCAGTCAACAGCTCAATGTCCAGAGATCTGTGACAAGCAGTGTCCCTCAGGGGTCCATACTGGGACCAGTACTGTTCAATATCTTCACCAATGACGTAGACAGTGGGATTGAATCCACCCTCATCAAGTTTGCAGACACTTTGGCTTCACCAAGGGCAAGTTATGCCTGACAAATTTGGTGGCCTTCTATGATGGTGTTACAGCGTTGCTGCATAAGGGAAGAGCAACTGATATAATCTACCTGGACTTGTGCAAAGCATCTGACACTGTCACGCACGACATCCTGGTCTATAAATTGGAGAGACATGAATTTGATGGATGGACCACTTGGCTGGATAAGGAACTGGCTGGATGGTCACACCAAAAGAGTTGTGGTCAACAGCTCGATGTCCAAGTGGAAACCAGTGAC
>VWZL01005154.1:76605-98129 GCA_013396915.1 Stercorarius parasiticus | reverse complement strand
AAAGGTTTTAAACTGGAAGACGTTAGATTTAGGTTAGATATCAGGAAGAAATTTTTCACTATGAGGGTGGTGAGGCACTGGAACAGGTTGCCCAGAGAAGCTGTGGATGCCCCATCATTGGAAATGTTCAGGGCCAGGCTGGATGGGGCTTTGAGCAACCTATACTAAAGGGAGGTGTCCCTGCCCATGGCAGGGGTTTGGAACTAGATGCTCTTTAAGATCCCTTCCAACCTAAACTATTCTATGATTCTATGAGTGGTGGGGTTGACATGCCTGAGGACTTGGACAAGCTTGAGAAATGGGCCCATGTGAACCTCATGAGGTTCAACAAGGCCAAGTGCACTGTCCTGCACCTGGGTAAGTGCAACCATCGGTATCAATCCAGGCTGGAGGATGGAGGGATTGGGAGCAGCCCTGCAGAGGATGACTTGGGGGTACCAGTGGATGAAAAAACGGTCATGAGCCAGCAATGTGCTCACAGCCCAGAAAGCCAACCGTATCCTGGGCTGCATCCAAAAACCACAGCCAGCAGGTTGAGGGAGGTGATGCTCCCCCTCTACTCTTCTTTTCTGAGACCCCATCCGGAGTGCTGCATGCAGCTCTGCAGCCCTTAGCACAGGAAAGACAAGGACCTGTTGGAGCAGATCCAGAGGAGGGCTACAAAAATGACCAGAGGGATGGATCACCTCTCCTATGAGGAAAGGCTGAGAGAGTTAGGGTTGTTAAGCATGCAGAAGAGAAGGCTCCCAGGAAACATTATTGCAGCCTTCCAGTACTTAAAGGGGCCTACAAGAAAGATGGGGACAAACCTTGTAGCAGGGCCTGTTGCGATAGGACAAGAGGTAATGGATTTAAATTAAAAGAGGGTAGAATTAGACTAGATATAAGGAAAAATTTTTTTTACAATGACGTTGGTGAAACACTGGAACAGGCTGCCCAGAGAGGTGGTAGATGCCCCATCCCTAGAAACATTCAAGGTCAGTTCAGACCGGGCTCTGAGCAACCTGATCTAGTTGAAGATGTCCCTGCTTATTGCAGGGGAGGGTGGACTAGATGACCTTTTAAGGCCCCTTCCAACCCAAACTATTTGGTGATTCTATGATCATCTGATTCCAGATTCTCCTTCTCAGCCCCTCCATTCAAGCACTCATAATTGGTTACATCCATATTAAGTTACATTGCCAAGATGCACATAAACAGCACTGATCTTAAGAACTGCATCCCAACCTCCTCCTCCTCCCAAATCCCACCATGCCATCAGTTCACTATATTACTGGTGGTAACAAACCATTTCCTACTCATGGGTCAAAAAGACACAGCGCTACAATATTCTCTTCCTCTCAGGGAAGGACAATTAAACGAATGGTTCCTAAACTTCATCACTGAATTGCTGCAGGCCTCATCTCTCCCCAAAAATTCCTCAAGCTCTGCCATACAGGTCAGAAATGGTCTCCTGGTCAGGGAAGAGGCAAATATCCCAAACAATGCCAAGAGCACCACCAGCAAGCCTTCAGTACTATCAAGTGCAGCTTTCCTCTTGCTGATATCAAAATACAATCTCAATATTAAACACATCTCAAAGGACACCCAGCTGCAGATTCTCAATGAGTCTTTCAGTTCCTTTCCAACTCCTTTATCCTCTTTTTGAAACCACTGAGAGGGCAAGCCAGAAAGCATTTCCGTATCTTGCCAGAAACACAAGAGTAGTCAATGCTAACTTAGGGCATTAAAAACCATTAAGAAACATGGTTTGCTTTGGTCTTTACTGCTCAGGCCAGCCCTCAGGACTCCCAGACTTTTGAGGTAACAGGGAAAGGCTAGGTGAAGGAAGACTTCCCCTTGGTTGAGGGGGATCAAGTTAGAGATCAATTAAGTAAACTGGATATTCACAAGTCCACAGGTCCTGATGGGATGCACCCAGAAGTGGTGAGGGAGCTGGCAGAAATCATTGCTGGGCTACTCCCCCATCACCTTTGAAAGGTCCTGGAGAACAGGCAAGGTGCCTGAGGACTGGAGGAAAGCCAGTGTCACTCCAGTCTTCAAAAAGGGCAAGAAGAAGGACCCAGGAAACTACAGGCCAGTCAGCCTCACCTCCACCCCTGGAAAGATGATGGAACAGCTTGTTCTGGGTGTCATTTCAAAGCATGTGGAGGAAAAGGAAGCTATCAGAAGTAGTCAACATGGATTCACCAGGGGGAAATCATATCTGACTAATCTGATAGCCTTCTACAATGGCTTCTACTAGATGGATAGATGAGGGGAGGGCAGTGGATGTTGTCTACCTTGACTTCAGCAAGGCTTTCGACATGGTCTCCCACAGNAAGGGCAAGTGTAGGATGCTGCACCTGGGGAGGAATAACCCCATGCACCAGTACAGGTTGGGAGCTGACCTGCTGGAGAGCAGCTTGGTGGAAAGAGAGCTGGGAGTCCTGATGGACAACAGGATGACCATGAGGCAGCAATGGGCCCTTGTGGCCAAGAAGGCCAATGGCATCCTGGGGTGCATCAAGAAGAGTGTGGCCAGCAGGTCAAGGGAGGTTATCCTCCCCCTCTGCTCTGCCGTGGCAAGGCCACACCTGGAGTACTGTGTCCAGTTCTGGGCACCCCGGTTCAAGAAGGCCAGAGAACTGTTGGAGAGAGGACAGCAAAGGGCTACTAAGATGATTAAGGAACTTGAACACCTGTCTTATGAAGAAAGGCTGAGGGACTTGGGTCTTTTCAGTCTGCAAAAAAGACGACTGAGGGGGGATCTTATCAATGCTTATGAGTATGTTATAAGGCTGGGTGTCAGGAGGATGGGGCCAGGCTCTTTTCAGTGGTGCCTGGTGACAGGACAAGGGGTAACGGGCACAAACTTGAGCATAGGAAGTTCCATCTAAACATGAGAAGGAACTTCTTTACTTTGAGGGTGGCAGAGCACCGGAACAGGCTGCCCAGAGTCTTCATCTGTGGAGACATTCAGAACCCGCCTGGATGCATTCCCATGCAACCTGCTTTAAGGTGACCCTGCTCTGGCAGGGGGGTTGGACTAGATGATCTCCAGAGGTCCCTTCCAACCCCTATCATTCTGTAATTTTGTGATAAGGGGTAAGAGCTCTATTCTTTGCACGGATGAAATTCTTTGAGAGCTCTGTCTAATGCCTCCTGAAAGCAACTAGTTCAGTATAGTGCTATTTTACATAAATAGCAGCAAAACAGCTATATAGCCACTAATTAAACTTTAGTCTGGACAACTTCATTTTCGTATACAAGACATGCACTATTGCACATGCCAGTCTAGCTGCTGTCCCTATTCAAGGCAATATCAGCCATCACTCAAAAGGTCAGCTCTACACCAAGACAGGAACCTATGAAGGAAGAAAGATACAGATGGAGTTTCAATCTGGTCCATTATTCCCAAATTTTAATACCTAGTTCTTGCTGATAATTTGACTTAAGGTCTTCTTTTTCCTTCAGACACTGTTTTTTAATCTTGTCCTGCTCCAGCTGATAGCGGCTTTGCAGAATTGCTACCTCTTGAGCACGCTTATCATTGAGCATCTCCCGTAGTTCCACAAGGGCAGTTTCCTTTTCTTTTCTCAAGTTAGACTGTGTAAGCTCAAGCTGGGAGGTGTGCATGTTATTTAAGCTCAGGCGTAAAGCTTCCAATTCAAGGCTGTGCAGTGTCTGTAATGAAGAAGAAAAAAGGTTTTTCCCTCCCTTGCGTGCAATATGTTCACTTTTTTCATGATCAGTTTCAGTTTAACTGCTTTCAACTGTTAAACACATCGAAGTTTTGCTCTTCTGTACTTGGAGAGCATTTCTTCACGGCAGCGACAGAACCCTGAAAATAAGCTGACTTTTGTTACAATGACATTTGCATAACACTTTCAGTGCAAAGTAAAAGCCTTTCCTTACCCGTCTCTTAACTTCATCTCCTACCAAATACCTTGCATCTGTCCACTTCCTCACAACATCAGAGCAGAACACAAGCTCACCCCAACCTTTTACTTTCTATTAAAACAGTTAGTCATATTTGCTATTGGTTACAATTCACTAAAAAGCAAAATTCTGAAGTGATATTGGAAACATGGAAATAAAATGCCTCATTTAAAAAAAAAAAGTGAGGAATATCCAACAGTTAGAAATGGTAGCTAAAACAGACCAATCAAAAATTTCAATTCTTAAATAAACTAAATGTTTACAAGGTTTCCCACATCTTGAAATTAGACATAACACTAGACATATTCTTTCCATTTCCACTTTGCAATTAGTGGAAGTGTTCAAAAACCCAGTAATATTTAGAGGAAAAAGTCAGGTTTACATACTTAGGTTTAGCACAAAAGCATTCCTAATTACATTAGTGGGAAAATTAAAGAGTGGGAGAGGTTTAGTATTTTTATGCACTTTTTAATTAATTTTATTAATTTTTGTTAAACTTACCAAGATGTGAAAAATGACAGTTTGGTTTTGTTTGGTTTTTTTAAACCTATCAATTGAAGCATCCAGTTTTCTTCAGCATTAAAATATAATTGCAGTGAGGATCCTGGAGAACTCCTGAAGAAAATATCTACTACCACCCACCAAGGGAACACTCCTAATTCTTCAATTGCATCATTACATAAGAGAGCACACATAGTATGCACAGAAATCAAGGAGCCTTCTCTTTGCAACAGTCAGGTAATCACTACAGCAATTACTGTTTTTCTTTATTTTACCTGCAATTGGAGCTGAGCTTGCTCAATCTCTGCTTTGTGTGTGGCTGTCATTTGCTGACGAAGTTCATCCAACAGTTGCTGCTGTTCTTTATTTAGTTCAGCACGGAGCTCCTCCATTTCCTCTTCATGTTTAGTAATCAGTTCAGAGATTTCACGATCATGCTCTCGTTCATGTACCTGCAGAGAAAGAGCTTTCTTCAAAATATGGTTAGTTAGCCCCCTAATAAATTACTGAGCCAGACTTCTCCCCTCCTCCTAATTCCAAATCAAAGACACCATGGAAAAAAACAGTCGATTTTTGCATCTCTAGAACGCTTATACTGCTTAAATGACAAACAACACAAAACGAATTTCTTTTTCTGAAATAAATCCAATTACAGCATTTACCTTTTTTATTAAAGCAATCTGTTCCTTCCTTTCTTCTTCCAACTTCTGTTGGTTTTTTACTTTATCTTTTATTTCAGCATTTAATTCTTCTATCTGAAAACAGGCATACACACATTTGCAGTTACTACCTTAAGCATTCCCAAATCCCAAGACTCCTGCCATTATCAGGGTTTCCTACCTCTTTCTTGTGTGTCAAATTCACTTCAGTTAATTTGGCAAGGTGCTGAGTCTCCATTTTATCAATTTCCTCCTTGTACTGTTTCACCATCTCGGATTGTGCCTCCTGCGCAGCTCGTGCAGACTGAAAGGACTCCTGCAAGCGAGTCTCAAGCTCCGAACAAACCTTCTTCAAATGGGCAATTTCTTCAGTCAATTGGCTTTTTTTCTCACTGTATTCTGTACTTTTTGCCTTTATTTCAGCATTAAGTTCATGAATTTCTAGGTTGCTGAAGTTTAATCTGTCCTCATAGCCCAGTCTTTCACACTGCTGTATGTCTTTGAGGTTTTTCACTTCTGCATTAAGTTTATGTATGTTTTTCTCAAGATCCTCAATGATGCTGGCATTCTCTGCTAGTGCTTTTTCTGTTTTTATTAGATCCTTCTCCACATCAGATAATCTTTCTTCTAAGGCTGTTTTTTCCTTCAACAAGAGTGCTAAATTTTGTTCTTTATTATAGATTTCAGCTTTGAGCAACTCCTGTTCTTTTAGCAATGTCTCTTCAGATATGGTTTTCTGATCAAGCAGCTCTGCTATTGTCTGGTTTTTAGCCTTCTGAGCATCAAGCTGGCTTTGCATTTGATCCCTTTGACTTTGCAAAGCAGCTAACTGACGTCCAAAGAGAGACTGTACTTCACTTGTTACAGAATCAGAAGCTGTTTTCTGCTCTTGAACATCTTTCACTAATTGCTCCTGAGTTCGCAGCTGCACCATCAACATTTCTCTTTCCTCCTGGAGGTTTTTTACCATTTCATGCCAGGTAGAGGACTTCAACACTTGTGTTAAAGGCTCTACAGCACAGTAAGGATGGCCTCCATCCTCACCTTGCTGCTTTAGCAGAAACATTATTTTGCTTTCAAGTTCTTTCTCCTTCTCTGTTTTTTGAAGAAGTTCTTTTTCACAAGAGATCCGTCCTTCACGTTCCTCATCCAGTTCCACACGTGTGTGAGAGAGCTCAGCTATTGCTTTTTCCCATTTTCCAACAGCTTCTTGGGTCTCCAGATAAGATTTCTTCAAGGCTGACTCCTTCTCATGGAGCTGCTGAGTTAGTTTCACCCATCTCTCTACTAAACAAGTTGTCTCATCATCCTTTACATCATCACGATCACTTACTTTGTTTTGCTGCAGGGAGTTATCTGACAAAAACAAAACAAAGGCGTCTGCTCCCACCTCAGTCTCTTCAAAAGTCTTTTGAGCCAAAGCACTAGGACATGTTTCCTCACCAAGGCCAAAGTTTAATGGAGGAGCTGTAAAATCTCTGCTGGGTTCTAGAAGAACACTACTGTCTAACCCATACCTCCTGCATCTACCTTCTTCAACGGGACAACCTTCAGAAGTGCTGGACACATATGACTCTTCTGGTCTCTCCGTAGAGAGAAGATATTTAGCCAATATGCTTTCATCACCACTGAAAAGCCCTAGTTCTGACAAGTGTTCTTCAGACAGGTTATCTCCTTCACCTCTTTCGTTATTCTCTGTGATCTTTGAATCCTTAGTTTCTTCTAATTGATCCCTTGAGGAGTCTACTTCCAAGTCATGCTGGAATTCCAGTTCTTCATAAACTAGCTCACCTTCACCTTTCAACTGGTGCGGTTTATTCCACATCTCCTCAAGCTCTGCTCTCTGCACCTGTGATACCTCTGGTAAAATCTGTTTTTCCCTCAATTTCATTAGCTTTTTATTGGAGACAATCCCTTCATCATGCTTTTGCCTTTCATCTATACTTTTTTCAGCCTCATAGAGTTGCTTTTCATTTAATTCCTGGATGAAAGAATTCAGTTTCTGAATCTCTTCATTCAAGGACTGTTTTTCTTTTTTATATCGCTGGGCTTCCTTGACCTGCTCTTCTGCATCAGAAAGTTGAGACTTAAGGTCATCAATTAAATCCTTGTATTTAGTCTCAATTTCAGATTTTTCTCTCTGGAAGTCTTCCTGTTGGTTTTCAAGTTTCTTTCTCAAATTTTCTTCATTAATTTCAGACT
Source organism: Stercorarius parasiticus (assembly GCA_013396915.1). Classification (NCBI taxonomy): domain Eukaryota; kingdom Metazoa; phylum Chordata; class Aves; order Charadriiformes; family Stercorariidae; genus Stercorarius; species Stercorarius parasiticus. The sequence continues at coordinate 90,846 of VWZL01005154.1, read as the reverse complement.
CGCGAAGACTATTATTTAAGTCAATTATTATGCCATTCAAGTTCTGAATGTGTTCTTCAGAATTCAGAGCACAGAGTTCTTTTTTTAACTGTTCAAGTTCATTCTTATATTTTAAAGTAAGTTCTTCTTCATATACCCGCTTGGCTTCTGCAATCTCTCTTCTGTTGCACTTCTCCAGCTCAGCCCTCAAGTTCTCCAACTGTCTGCAAATATCCTTCTCATGACTGATTTTCAGTTCTTCAATACGTTGCTGTTCTTTCATTTTGGATAAAGCTATTTTATTTTTTAATTCTGTTATTTCTGAGTCCCGAAGAGAAAGGGTACGTTGTAGTATATACAAGCTAAATCTTTCTGATGTCAGTAGACCTTGAAGAGTTATAATATGTTGTTCTTTTTCTTCTATGCTTTTGTATAACTGTTGCATTGTACCTTTCATATTCCCTTCCATTTCGGCAAGCAGATTTTCTTCATCTTTGGTATTCTTAAAAATAAAATATTACATATGAAATATGCCATTGAAATATGACGTTTCAATTTCCTTAAGCCTCATGATTTTAATTTATCTTCACGAATAATGTTTACCTTTAAGTTCAGGATGTATCATTGGCCTAGGCAACAGGATTTTTAAGCACATTCTTGAGAGTGGCAAATACTATTGAGACTCTTCAAATGTGGTAACAAATATCAAATTGCCTAAGAATAACAAATGGTACGCCACTGACTCCAGAGAGAAAGAAAATAGCAGCTGTCTCAGATTTCAGGTATTTTAATTAAAAAAAAATAAATACCAGAGCTACAGATAACTCTCCATCTCACATCCGCTCACACAGACAAAACAGCTCCTGCAGGCAGGAGTAGGCCAACAGAACAGCCGTGTCAAGTTTTGACTCATCTGACTCACTTAAAAGTTTAAGGCTTCTCCCTGTGGCATTGCTGGTTACATACTTAAAGGAAACCAGACCTTTTAAGCTGTTCCTTTAACGTATGTTAGTAATCACAATCCCTATAAATTTGTTTCTAAAGAAAAAGACTTTTTTCATGACCATGCCACTACAGCACATCAGAGTTAGCAACAAATTTGAAATACATACTATAAAAAGATAAGTATCTTATCTGTGTTTTTAACTATAACTGAGTTTCTTTATTCATAGTGCTTGTTTCTGGAATGATTACATCAAAATATTCCGACATAAGCTTTTCACTTTGTTTTGTAAGTGAAACTAACATGATTGCAGATAGTTAACTTTTACTCTCATCTAGGTGTTTCACGTTCACACACAACTGTATTGTTATATGCTTACACAGCATATCCAGCAACCTTCACCCCACTGCAGGCCTGTCAGTTATGTTCCCACATGCCTCAGTTTAACAAACACCAGATGGCCCTGCTTCTAATGGAAACTTCTTAATGTTATACAACGGTTCAGTAACAGAGTTACCCTTCTGCAACAGAAACCAATGGAGTAATTTCAATAAATATGCAAATTCTGAAGATCCAGAAGTAAATCCTTCTTTCATACAAAAAAAAAAAATTTTAATTGTGAGCAGCTATCTTACCTTAGCTGAATATCATTACCTTCAGAACAATAGATTTTTAATTCCATACTGAAGTGTCATTTCAGTCCTGAAGCATCAATGCCACTTCATGCACAAATTAAATGTTCATTACAGGTTCTTCCTCCAGGAAGCACCACCTTGGCTTGCACAATCACAACAAAAACCTCACTACCTAGAACTCATAATTATAAAGGCACTTTAAACAGTTTTTACCTTTTGAGAAGACTCAAGCTGTACCTCCAGGTCATGTGCTTTCTGATGCAGCATCTCCAAATGTGCTTTTTGCTCTCTGAGACAGTTCTGAAACAAGGACATCTGCTGCTGGGCTTCTAATACTTTGTTTTTCCCAGGGCTTTTACTCCTCAGCATCTCATTAACCTGGACACATAAAGGGACTCACAGTCAGAAGCAAGTTTGTATCAGAATAACTCATACGCTAGTCTCACTGTATGCATAAAAAATACTGTATTCATTTACTACAGATTTACCCTATGTATTTTGTTCTCAATGAATAAGAAACTCCCTAAGAAGTCAGGAAACACTTGTCATGTTTTAGATACTATTACTTACTGTAAAGACATAAATGTTAGATAATTCATCTCTATGAAGCCTCCAAAATGAAGCAGGACTTCCAACAGACTGGACATACTGGTAAGAGGACAATGAACAAAACCAGTCTTCTTTGCAAAGGATTTACAACTCAATACTAAAGGTTTTTCTTTTCATCTCCCTACAAATAAAAAGAAAACATTTACCCCTATGGGGGGGGGTAAAATAAAATGTGTTTTATTAATTTTTAAAACCTTTTTTCTAAAGACTTTGCTAAAACCAAGATGATATATTTAAGACAGTATTTTCATCTTTTATCACAGTTGACATGCTTCCAACAAACAACCTGCATCATATTACTAGCTTTATTTAGAATATGCCCAAAATGCTAGAAGCTTTATCATTGTCTTTCAAAGGCTCACGGAGCAAATCCCAACAGCCATCTGTAGAGTAATTTTCACTTTTACCACGTATTTTGTCAATAGCAATCAGAATTGTACATAGAAAGCAGTGGGTTCTGTTCTTGTCCAAAATTTTATTTAGCAGAGGTTTTATTTTCCAGGGCATGAGCAACTCCTTCAAGATAATCCCTGCACTTCAGTAAGTCCCAGTTTTTATTTTTAATTTTTTTTAAACCGCCTTCCTATCCAGATGTTTAAGACATGTAATCCCTCCTAGTGTAATTCTTATCTTACAAGCCTGAAATGGTAAGTAAACATAAATATTACTCTTTGGCATATACTACAAGGCTCCTAAGACAACAAATATACAGGTGTTTGGAGACAATAGCCACTAGAACACTGAGCATCATCAAAAAAGAATACAGTATTTTTAAGAAAAAAAAAAAAAGTAAAGTAGAAGAAAGCTGTAGCATATCTCATTATCCAGGGATTAGATCCATGATCAACTTGTTGCACTGAAGCAGGTTCCTGTGTGTCGTAAGAGCTGCATCAACTGTCTTCAGGTTATTTTAAATCTCCTTCTTTGAGCCAAGTCATATTACCTGAACATAGCAACTTTCTGTATAACAGCTGAGCTGTTACAGTTGCCCATGCATATACTCAGAACTTTCTTTGGCAAAGGCAAGGAAAACCGATTACATGTAAGCCCATATCATTACAGTGATGGTGACGTATAGATCCAAACCACTAACAATATTGTGTGTAATTCCCAAAGAGGGGCTAAACTGATGGACAAAGAAGTGTAATGACCTCCCAAACATTACACAAGCAAGTGGAAAATATAAGGACATCTCCGGGACTTCTCCCTAGCCACTGGAGAAAACTCTGCCCCACCCTCAACTCATTTTCTCTGCTGCATTGCAAACTGAACTATGAAGAGCTATAATAAGCTCAATATGGTTTTACATTCATATTCCAAACCTGTTGTTACTCTCTTTGTAAGGAACAAAAATTGGAGTAGAGGCACACCTGATGTAACTGAAGTTGTAAATCGTGGACCTGAGCAGCTACATGTGACGCCTCCTCCTGTAGGTCATCCTGATCCTGCTTCGCCTGTTGAAGGCAGCTTGTTAGCTTCCTGATGACTTCATTCTGCTCCTGAACGGTAGTTTCCTACATGGATCACAAGAAATGCACTTTTAAAATTAAAATATTCTTAACATACAACAGTAAGTTATCTTAAAGCAAAGCTGTTAGAGTTTACAGTTACACTTAAGTTTTAACAAACTTGTACCAAAGGACAAAAAACGTTTGTGTTCAAACATGATGGCAGGGGTGATGAAAGAGGAACCTGCCACAGATTCCAAAGAGATGACAAAGCTAATCAAAAGAAGAGACTTTTTAAACAAATGATAGGACCATTACTGAAATATTTTTACTTAAAAATTGTGCAGCTCTTATTGATGTAAAAGCAATCAAGATTTCTACAGGATATAATGAATATTTAGTAACCCCTAAATTGTTTCCTATCTGTCAGCTCTTCTTTTCAGGCATGTTGACAGAAAGCTAGTGAGATGGGATACATTAATCCTATTTTATGTTAATCACATTAACCTTTTCAATTTATTTCTTACCAACAGGAAATCTTTGTTTCCCAGTCTTAAAAGAAGAAAAACATGTAAGGGGGGAAGTAACTATTCTTCAGAAGCACCTGATAAGTTACCTTTACATAGGAATGCTAGAGAAAGGGAATTCAAAATATCTTTTTAATACTTTGGGAGAGGGGAAGGTACATGTCAGTTTAAAAAAGTTTAATTTATCCTACTTAATCATTTGCCCATACAAAGAACCCTACACCAAAACCAAAAAGCCACAAGTATTTACAAATATTCAAAAACGGTGAATGATCTCTCGGGCGTGGTGGTGGCAGTGGGGTCTACCATCCTATGTGAATATTTGAAAAGGAGGCATAGATGCGTCTAAAAGTGGTTTTCAGGCATATCCACAGAAACATTGACATTTCNAAGTCCCATGCTTTTACATTGAGCCCCTACCTCAATGTATTATTAACTATACTTTCCTTAGTGGTTCTTCCAGGTTCTCTCTATAAAGGTCCACTCCTCAATATAGTAAGAAAATTTATCAATAAAAACTAGTAGAAGTTGTCCAACCATTTATCAGCAGAAGAATGTAACTATGCATTACATAAAAACTCTCTAAAAATAGAAGCTTTTCAAATTTAATTTTACTCTCACTTGAATCAAGCAATATGAAGTCCTGCACATCGGTGAATGGAAAACTTAAGTACTGCTTTACACAGCACGTTAGCAAGGTGAAGTACTTTTCAATAAAAAACAATACTTATTTTGAGTTTTGTCTCCTAAATGTTTTTTGGATTAAAATAAAGTACTACTATCCCCATTATCCAACTCTATGAATCATACCTGACTTTGCATAGAGTCACTGTGCTGGGCAAGTTCTTCCTGTAGCTCATCCATCTGTGCAGTAAGTCTTTCAACTTTTTTCTGTTTCTCCAGAAGTCTGTTCTCTAACTCATCTGTTCTCATCTGACACATCTTAACATCAAGCTCACTGTATTCTGCATCAGGATTTATCGAAACTTTCTTCATAGAAAAAAAAACAAAAATATCTTTATTCACCAATACAACACACCACTTCTATTTTGTGATTACTCTGAAAATATAAATTCAAGCTTAAATTCTGGGCAAATTCTAGTTTAAAAGTAATTCAACATTGGGACCTTGTACTTAATAGAAGCATTACATACAGTCCTTCATTCTTAAAAACTTCAAATAAAAAAAATTTCATACATAATATATTTTCATATAATACTTTAAGATATAAAAGTAAACTAGGGAGAAGAGCCTTGTAATTCTATAGGACCAAATTGGGGCAAAGTGCCATTTTGACACATGTTGTGATTTAAAATACATTCCAACTTACAAGTGGGCAGAGGGGGAATACTACAAAAAGTAAACAAAGTTTATATATATATATATCTGCGCTGACTGGAGAACAGTCCACCCATAGGAAAAATAGTAATGTAAACTTCTTGACTTAACATTAAATTCAAGTGTAAGCAGCTATTGCAAATAAATATTCAACATACTCTGTTTCTATGGCCTTTAACAGCAAAACAAAAGAAACAACTACAAAGACAGAAGCTGCTCCAATCGATCCTTTGGTCTCTTATGAGCAATATTGTTACAATTCTCACAGAGGAGACAGTATCTTATATTTTATTTTAAATACTTTTTTTTTAATGTATGAAACAAAGAATGAACCTACTTTTCAAGTAAAACCATCATTCAAATTTCTCTGGACAAGGTCCATGATTTCACTAAAACCAATTCTCTTAGCAACCAGTTTCCCAGCCAGTACATGTACATACACATAAGTACCTGGTTTAGGCTGTAAAACAGTGAAATCACATCACTTATCACACTTGATAACAATGCTCAATAACTAATCATTTTAGTAACCAATTATCAGACTCTTCTTTCACATATATATCAGCACCTTTTACTAAAGATACATTCTTTCACACTTACTTCTGCCACATGATCATTCAGTACATCCCAGCTGGAAGAGTCAGCACACCCCTGGCAAGTAAACAAATAAAACAAACACTAAATCATAGCCATTTTAAAGATACATAAGGAAAAGCTGAATTATTTTGGAAACACCTTAAGCATATGAGCCAGAAATGTCCGTGTGGTGAGGCAACATACCAGTGAGAGAGACAGAGAGATCAACTTTAATGCTAAACTCAGATGGTCATCCATAGTCAAATTAATGAAATAAATGAAAAAAATATTAAAATTATCATGAAAGCCTACTCAAAAATTCAGGGCTAAGTCTCACCATTGAGATTCAATGTTCTATCTTCTGCTTTTGTGGTTTGCAAATATAGTTGAGCACTCTTTAATCCACCACTAAATATTAGTAACTAACTGACAGGAAATTATGTAACATGCTAAAATCATTCAGATAATTACAAAAGCAGTGGCATTTTCTGATGCATATACTTAATGTAGCTTGATATCTTGAAAGATATTTACCTCTCACTAAATTCACAAGACAAAGATGACTGTAGCACTGTTTAGAAAAGGCAGCCCATAACCCTCCCTGTATTTCGTATCTGCATGAAGTAGTTCCCAATGACTATTGGCACCCTCTCCACGTAACCTAGAAAGCAATTCCATTTGCTTTACAAACCAGCTATTTTGACAGAAACTGTTTAGAAGCAATAAGTGATTTTTGTTTGTTTTTTAATTTAAGTTCACATGAATGTAATAAGGACATTGCTGATGACGCTATGGCTGAGTGACGAAATACTGTATGCTTTTTTCTTAGTGCAGACAGCTTGGCATGTAGTTTCATAAAAGTCTTTGCAATGCTAACATTATGTTTACAATATTCTGAAAGCACTAGGGATACCCTTACAACAGAAAGCAGGATAATACATGCAAATTACATCCTCCATGATTTCAGGCTTGCAAATACACTAGTTTGATGCTACTGTTGTATGTTGTGAAAACACATGAATGCCTGGAGAGAAGCTTTTTATGCACAAGGCACTGCCTCCCCAAAACTCACAATCTTCACATAGACAACATGCCGAAATGCAATGGGAAACGATTTTCTAAACAAACTCCCAGACCAAGATAGATACAGTTTGTTGTAGACAGAGAGTTGTGTTGTAGTTTCTGAGGCTTGTGAAAGCATTAGCCGACCACTTCTGAAGCAAGTTGGATTCTTATAAAAAAATTTTTAAAAAATTTCAAAACTATGTTTTGCCAATTTTTATTACCAGGCAGAAAGAAAGAGAAAGTGTCACATGACTGTCTAATCCACAGCTGATATAAAAATGGAAGTCTTGCTTGTGAGCTAAAGCAAGAAAGCAACTGCTTAATTCAGGCAGACCAGTACGTGCCTGTTTCTATGTTTATTGGCATGACTACAGGGCTACCTCTAGAGGGTCACCAGTACAAACACACTTCAGTATATCAGGCACAAGCAGAGTTACATTTTAAACAATTTTGTCAGAGAATGTAACATCTATGTTGGCTTTACAATGGCTACTAAGAGCATGCTGGAACAAATTATATTTTTTCAGAAAACACTAACCACATTTAAGCCAGCAAGTGATACAAAATCAAACTAATGCTGTGCATTATAAGGTCCTGAGAGTTTTGCTCATCTGCTACGCCTCTCAGTCTGGACTTGTCATCTCATGGAGTCACAGACGCATAACCAGAAGTCTGCCCATACAGAAGTTCATTGCAGTGAAAGGTGAAAGACCTCAACTGGATAACAGTAGACAGCTCCTTGACAATACCAGCTGTCCAGTCCATATAATGGACATGTTTTTTTTCAGTTATTTACATGACTTTGTAAGACAGTTCATTATTACAAGTGAAAATACATCACTTTACTTACTTTTCAATGGCAGATACTTGACAGTGCCAGAGAGCTAAATAAGTAAAACAGTCACCTTGAATACGTGTTATCTGCAGATGGAGTGAAGTGAAACAAGAAATACTAAGATTTACCTCTGTGTCTGTGGTTGTCTCTAGTAGGTTGGTGTCTTCAGCCTTACTCTCTATACCCTTACCAACATCTTGGGCCGCTAGTGCGTACTCTTCCTTCGGAACGTCATGTGTGTGGACAGACGAGCCCTTCCTCTTCGCCGTCTTTTTCTGCGACTGCGTGATGTTGCTTTTTGTTTTTCGTTGTCTGAAGTAAACAAACTGTGCAGAAAAGATTGAAAGAGGTAAAGGGAGAGGTAAGTGAGAAAAAGGTAGCAGGACCACAAGATTAACACACTCATGGGTGACGAAGATCCTATCTTGATAAAATATATACATCTGCAGAAGAACTGCTTTATCTTCCTACTTTCTGCACATTCAAAACATACTGGATAACTGCAATTAAGCAAGAAATCTCACATGAGTACTAAAGACTCATTTCAATACAAGAATCAAATTTTACTCAGTCTAACTTTGTGTGTCAATGACAATCCAGAATTACAGCAAGACAGATTAGTAAAGGAACAAGTTGTTAATATACTGGAATCATTAGGAAAAAATTAATAATTGAGAAGTCTTTCTGCAAGACTGGCAAAAACAATAACCCCCTAAAAACCTATCTAAACAGATTTTTGCCAGCATAAGATTTAAGATTAAAATTAATGGAATTGAATCCTCATGCTCCTTCCCTGCCACCCCCTTAAGAGAATACAGCAAAACATCCTAGCCAGAAAGCAGCCTATAGTACATAAATAGAAAATCAATTAAGCCAGGTCATTTTAATTCTTCTGTTGAAGAATCAGATGCTCTACTTTATCAGACTATCACAGCTCTATGAAGCACCAGGGACTTGTAAAGAACGTTACTGACAGAATTTATTACCCCAGTTTCCTTAGCACCTTAAACAGCTTAAAAAGGATTATCGTATTTTCAACTCTAGTATTGTGTTTAGGCAGCATTTCCAGGTAACATCTCCCTCGCAGCATAAATCCAGACATCCTTCTCATAAGGAAAAAGCCTTCTCCAAGGCTACGACCATAGGTTATCAAGTTTACTGTTAATATAACCTTGTGTTGAGATAAAATATAGGCAAATGAGGACATGTTGTAAACATAATTGGCAAGTTCTACCTGCAATATAGATGAAAATCCACTGCTTGACAGCTTGGTTTTCCTGTAATACAGCTACCCTGGACAAAAATCGCATCCATTTCTTTTCATTCAACTTGTGAAATGGATTTAGTTCAGTCCTTTCTCCTTACACCCATGCCATTATAGTAACTTCTGCTTGACAGCTTAGCTACTCAACATATACACAGTTACACACCTGCTACACTGAGCAGGCTGTTTAAAAGGTGTATTTACAGAAATACATCAGTTTCTTATCAGCACTTACGATGTTTATGTATAAATAGCTTATTTTTAAGATTAAGTTCTGTAGTTTCTATAGTTATTAATACTGAATGCAGATTAAACAAAAATTGCTATGTGCTGTGTTGCCCTTCAAATTAAGCAAAATGAACAGACCAGTAAATAAAGCTGTAGTGAGACACAAATACTATTCTCTGAAGTCAGGTGTTAACTGTAGCACTTACTGATGTCAATGTATGTCAAAAATAGCTATTGCACTAATTAATATGATAACACGGGGAAAAGGAACAGGAGGAAATCTGCAGAAAAACGGAGAGTAGAGGAAGCTGCTGAAGCAGGAAAAAAGGGATAACAGGAGTAAAACAATCAGAAAAGATGGGAAAGGAAAGGTACAGTGGCCATCACAGAGAGCAGTTAGCAATTTCATGAAGGGAGACTAAGTATTTTATATTAAAATATGAAGACTTGCCATGACTAAACATCTAAATGAGTACGAATTTTTAGATGCACAGCTCAAAGAAAATAAAACTTATTTTGTCCCATTCATATGTATTAAACATATGAAATCATAATACATATCATGCAAAAACATCCAACTACTCCAAAATTTTACAGAACTACTGGACTTGTTGGTCCATGAAAGTGTCTGGAGTCAAACATGCTCCACATTTATGGAATGACTGGATGGGGAAAGTGCTAGTTACAGCAGTATCGTGTTTCCAAAGCCTTTAATCAGCTACATGAATTTAAGTGTCATTATGAGAGTATCATCAGATACATGGATAGTCATCCAACATGAAGTAGTACGTGTGAATATGAAGAAATCATATAACACTGATCCTTCCCCATCCCAGTGAGATCCCATCATACCCTTTTGGAGGGCCCAATTCTCAGTTTGCTTTCTAGCAGCATGTGCAAAGGCGAAAGCTTCACTTTTAGCCTAGACGTAGCATGCCACAGGAACACCAACAGCACGGCAAACTGTAGTATACAAAGCAGCTCTCCATACAGGACACCTGGCCTTTCTGCAGGTACCAATATACTGCAATTTCATTTCACCAGGACCAGTCAGTTAAGAGGCAACCGCAAGGCACCTCTGAATTGCTACGGCCAGCACCACATGAGCATCTCAGAACTAGAAGAATAAGCTTGCCAGGTTGTGTTGCGTGGTCCCTGTGTCATTCCCATCCCCAATTAACTGCTATGCTGACATCCTTCCACCACATTATTGCAAGCTGACTGGCACCAGCGGCATGGGCAAGCAGACAGGAAAACTACAGCACATGCAGCCCTGTTCAGCTCTCCTCAGCCTACCTCTCACATAATTTATTCCTTGACTTACTGCTTTACATGCTTCAGAAATTAGTACCAAAAGAACACACAAAGAAAATGGAACAGAGCAGAAAACCAGAACAGCTCCACATAGAAACAAGTTGTTCAAATAAACCTTAGTGCACTTCCTAGATATGGTAAACATAAGCATGAGTGCTCTTAGACAAAACCCAGAAATATTTTTTAGAGCTTCCTCAAACTGATGAAACAGGAAAACTTCCTGGAAAAAATGAGTTCCTTTTTGAGTTCCTACCGTATAAGATGCAGGAAGAGCAAAAACTTCTCACACATGAGGTATGGCACATACAGGTCTGTAACTAGAGAGACAGATGCCCAACATGCATACCAGCTAACTTGAGGTGGAAAAAAAACAAGAAGAGAGTAGCACTGAATACTTAGGGTTTGTTCTGTTTCTCAATTACTACCTTAGCAAATTTATTTGCATTTATTAAAAATGGAAATCTCAAGTACCTGATACAGTCAGTACTTCGCTGCCAAATCATGACAATTTCCAACTAATATAACAGTTTACATTATTATTAGTATTATTACTTGGAGATAATTTAAATGCATTTCAGTAACAGTGTTTTTATTTCCATATGAAAAAGAATAATGCAAGTACTACTTTAAGGAGGAAAACATCCACACTATATACCTTTCCCAAGTCATTGTTCAGCAGACTAAAATTTAAGGATGCCAAAGACAATTTTTTTTTTGGGGGGGGGGAGCAGGGAGAAGACAAAAAACCCCACAGCAGTTCACACCTCCAGAGTCAAGCAGCATCAGACTGCAGTTAACCATGACTGCATGGGTTGCTACAAGTCAGGTTGCTACAACACACAACTAGCCTTGCACTCTTATCCCCTGCCATCATGAGCACCCTCACAGTATTGTGGTATGGTCATTCAGTAAGCTGATTTGGATGAACACTGAACAGTTATGTATCGGTCCACAGATGGGATCACCTTAAGCTGCTGTAGGCCTGCACCACAGGAAGGAAATACTGTACCTGCTCACAGTTACTTCTCCCTTTCAAACCTGCATTTGTATTCATGGGGAGGGCGGTGCCAAGAAAGCAAGAAAAAAGGAAAGGAGAAGAACAAAAAAGGGGGACATTTCCCTACTGTTCTATTATATAAGAGCCTTCAAAAACACGAGCTATTCAGAGGAAGTTTCTGGATACAGTCCTGCAGCCCACCTACTCAGCAGCATGACCATATCCTACTATGGGCTTAAGAACACTGAGTGAGACTAAAGTTGCATTTATTACAGTAATTAGCCCAATATACATCTGTTCTGTAAGTTAGCTCTACAACTGCCGGTATATAAGTAAAGATACAAAACCAGCGCAAGCACACAGCCATACATGCTAGAAATTGGGCAAGAGTGTACTAAGGAATCTGCAGCTCATGTGTTTGCCTTCCAAAGCCAAACATACTATCTTTGTGTTTAATAAGCCCCGACAGATATTGCTTCCATTCGTCTGGGTGTTTTTTGAAAATTGTCTGGTGCCCATGACCTGCTAAGCAATGGGCCTCTGTGACATTTTAATAAGCAGAGGAAGCACTACAACCATCTCAGCCTTTCTAAACCCTTTCTTTCCTCTCAGTATACCAGGTATATGATACCATGCAATAGCAACATTGATGGGCTGCTAACAATTTTTTTAAATGGTAAGATGAGAGATTTTTAGCACATAGCTTAAAAAAAAAAAAATCAACATTGGCTCTGCACACATAACTTGAAATTTAATGCAAGTCCCTATTTTTTTTTTCAATGGCAAACAACAGCTGTACAACAGGTGGGAACTAATAACTTATTCAAGGCAAGTTTATCACTTTTTTCTAACTATAAACAGATACTGTACTTAGAGAAGGGTTACAAAAGAAATGTTAACATACGCCTTGCCACAACCAATGCAACTTTTCAACCTGAAGAACACCTGTTCTCAGTTTCTTCTCTTGGTGTTAATCAAAAAACTAGTCACGAAATTGCTCTCACATAGCACATATCAAGGCTGCAAGGGCAAACAGATGAGGAGCTGCTGAGTGGGAGTGGCACGCATGGCAACCGTGACAGCATCTGGGTGGGACAGGCCAGGGACAGAGGAGTTGTATTGCCCGCTATCAAGCTGCTTCAGTGCAGCTCCAGCCACAACTCCACACCTCCCAGTAACACTCTCTTTAATTGCCTTCTGCACAGCACTGGGAAGAGGAAGCTGAAACAGAAACACAGAAGACTACTGAAGAGATCTGAGGCAGACAGTACAGTTTCAAGACACCTCTAATCCCACTATGTAGATTTACAGACATGTTCCCTGCAGAAAGGGCCATGCCCCCTATGTCTGTGGGAGAATCATTAGGAGTGGTATGGGGGTGAGGAGGCTGTAGCACATCATGGAAAGATCTGATCTGTCCAAACCTCTCGAAACCCTGTGCAACCTCAGCTATCTCCATGTAGCCACAGTCCCCCAATTCCAGTCCTACCGGGATAGTGAGAACAGGGAAAAGCTGTAGCTGCAGACTTGCAAGCCTTATTCAGCAGTAGATTCCCAGAAGGGAAATATCACAGTAACAGCTCAAAAACCAGCAGAAATGCTGAATTAAAAGAAAAGTAATCAGTCATTTCTAAGGAGCTTCTTGAACATCATTACAAAAACAAAGCAGAAGTTTTTATCTAAGAGGGTTAATACATATCAAGTGCTAATATCATAGTTGCAGTCAATAATTGCTAACAGAATGTTACCTTTATACATCAGTCACATCATATGAGCACAGCCCCACCAAACTGCAACTAACTGAAGGCATGTAACTGCTCAAAGCGTGTGTTCGCCAACAGCATGACTGGAAACAACCAAACCAACACAGTTCTCCAGTAACACACCTGCAGATGCAAGTGCAACTGGACTAGTCACTGAAGTAGTAATACATGCAACACTTATTCTTGGGTATTCTCACCTGGAAATACAGCATTTTCACAAATAACTGAGTGGAAACATAGGTAAAAATGGGAGAACTGGGGGGGGGGGAAAAACCAACAAACCGCAAACAAAAAACCAAACACCAATATACACACACACAAACAAAAAAACTCAAACCAGAACCTGGGGGAAGATATATGCACCACTTTAAGCTGCTCCTTGCTGACTGAAGATAATGTTTATATACCTCTGTCATAATTCGGGAAACCTTCCAAACAACCTGCGTTGAGGGAGCACCGACAGCCATATTTATTTCTGACAGGACCACGTTACTCAGGTAAACAAATCTCATCTCCTGACAGAGCTCCGAACTGACAGCAACGCTTCAGCACTGACGCCGCCCGGACCCGAGTGCCGCTTCAAATGCGGCCCCAACGCCGCCACGCAACGAGGGAAAACCCGCCGGCGCACAGCCGCGGGGGAGAGACCCGGGGCGGGCAGAGGCGATACCGTGGGCGGCTCCCGGAGCCAGCCCCTCGCCAGCCCCCTCCCCTCCCCTC
>VWZL01005154.1:26401-76254 GCA_013396915.1 Stercorarius parasiticus | reverse complement strand
AAGAGAGGAGGGGCTGGCCCATCCTGCCGGGAAGGGAGGAAGCTCTCCGGGAATTGGTAAGAATCACCGTACCCAGGGGGCTCGTCAGCCAATGCCGAGAGAAACCGTTAGCCTATCCCCGCCCAATCTCGCTAACTGACTCCTTGGGATAGACAGCGCAAACTAGGGCGCGCCTCCTGCCTCCGCCCTCGCTGCCGCTAGTGCCCGCCTCTCCTCAGCAGCCACCAATGGGGAAGGTTAACCGTCTGCCGCCCGCACTGCGCTGGATGGCCAGTTTCAAACGGGCCGCCAGCCACGGCCCCGCCCAGGGGTGGTAGACAGCCAATGGGCGGAGGGGAGCGGCTGCCGGGGAAAAGCTCACCGGGCCGTTGCCGAGTTGCCGGCCTAGGTGGCCTCCGGCGCGGGGCCGCGGCTGCCCGGTTCCCTCCGCCCGGTTCTCTTTGCCGCTGCTGATACTCCGGGTCGAGGCTGGCCCTCCGCGATAGAGGGGCTGCTTGTGGGAGCCGTGTTTTTTCATCTGCCGTTTCTGTCCCTCCGTGACCGATCCCGGCGCTGGCGGCCTGGTCCCTAGCCCCGTTGGAGACAGAGGGAGGTGTTGGCACGGGGAGGTTGACCCCCTCGCCTTCGTTATAAACTTGCGTGTAGAAATATTACCCTTTGCAGCACGCCTGGTCTGCTTTCTGTTTATATTTTGCGTCTCGGTATTACACTGTCTCACTGCTTTGTTTCCATTGCAGCAAGTGAATTGTGAGGAGTTCATTTGCAGAACCCCTTCTTCCAGGAAGTACAGGCACAGCAAGAGCTAAGATCTGGAAATAATTGTCAAATAACAAGGGAGAAATTAGGTGCTCTTTTATTAATATTGAGAACAATTAATCTTATGGTCATCTACAAAACTGGTGACTTTTTTGTCTATTGATGTCATTAAATCATACTGGAAAACGCATGCTTTAATCAAATTTGTTACTTGGCTCAGTTCAGAGGTAAACTCTTGTGACACACTGGCTTTTGCTTTCTAAGAACATGGAAATATGAGTGTTTTCATGAACACTTTTTCTATCCCTGGACCTTTCTCTGCATTTGGTCCTTAAGCTTGGCTCTTCTCTGTATGGGCTTTTGCCCCGAATCTGGATGTTGCAATATCCAGGTCATGAGCTGGAGCTTGCTGCTCCCATGCGCTGTGTCTATGCTGTCTGGGTTTCCCACACTATGTCAACCACCATCCATGATCGCATTCTTGGAATAAACCATTTTGTACAAGTCTCCCACATTATCTTAATGTAAGTATTTCAGCATAGACAACAAAAAGACTGGAGCAGTGCATGCTCAATATTCCAAAGAGAAAGCTGAGGATGCTAGGAGCAATGAAGGGTTGGCAGGGCTTTCTCTACGCGTCAGGATGCCTGTCTGTGTCCACAGCTAAGGTAAGGGTTACGTTTTAAACTACTGCAGAGGTTGCCAGGGGACAGTATGCATTGGCTTTCCTTTTCTTCAAGACCAGTTTGGCTCTTCCAAGAAGAGTGGAAATCTCAGTGAGCAAACCATGCAGGGATGTTAGATCTGACAGTGAGGACAGACTCCTGCTGCTAATTCTGGTCACCTCCTGCTTTGTTAGCCCTTGGCTGTGTTGAGAGTTTTGTTTATTTGTTTTTCCTGGTAGTACTGCCATGTCCTCTGACCCCATAGCCAGGATTCTGAGTTTGTCTCCAGTCAATGCTAAGAGATAAAGTCTGAATTATGAAATTTCTTAGTGTAAAAGTTTGTGTAATCTGAGAAGCAAAAGGAAAATGGTAAGCTCAGAATAAAGAAGTTTCTTAAAGAAAAAAAGTTAACATATCGTGGCATTTATAATGGGAATTTTGTTACATCAGATATGTTACAAAAAAAATTACTGCTTTGACTTCTTGCTCCAGCTAAAAATGTAGAATAAATAAGTCGTGTTTGTTTGGGTTTAATGGATTTTGGTTTATTGTTTTTCTGTTGGTGGTGGTTTTGTTTTTTTAAATAACCAACTCATGCATTGTATTTTCTTATATCCCTGTCTGTTAAAATGTCAGGATTTCTAGTGCCAATCTAATTAAATTGACTCAAATGGAAACATTTGAAAGGGACCTGTCTCCAACAGTGTGTCAGCTAGCTAGCAATCAGCCAGTACCAGCAACCCTGTTTGAGTACTACCCAAATTGTCCTGCCAGCACCTGAACTTGGGTTCTGTGCTGTCAGTGGTGCTTTGCAGTGGGGGAGCTGAATCCATCGAGGCAGGGTGGCAGGGCCACCATCTCTGTTTCTGCTAGGGCCAATCCTACCATAAACCTTTTATGGTTTTATAACCATAAAAGTACTAGAGGTCATTTATACCTCAACTAAATTAGCAGTAGCACTGATAATGCTGCACTAAGATCAGGCTGGTAATGAAACCTTACTGAGAACTCTGGGTGCTGCTGTAACCTATCTGCAAATAAATGAGCAGTGTTTGTAGAGGCTAGGGGTTTGCCATTGTAGTATAAGAAGACAATAATCGTAAGTATAGAATATGATTAGTATAGTGTACTTTATCACAAGTAAGAAGAACTTAATTGTAAGTGTAATTTGGTTCAAACTAGGATCACTGTTTTCAGAAATAACAGTAAAAAGCAACATTGCACATTGTTATATGACAGTGGCATGAAATAACTCTAATCGTAGAACATGTTTTATTCATATGTTTAGTTTCAAATGCAGATAGGACATTTTTACAATACTTGTAACCGCCAAGCAGCCTAACAAGAGCTCTAGACTTAACTTGCAACATTACGATTGGCAGAAGCAGACAGCTGATTGGAAGGAAATTGTATGTACTTCTCCATTGGTGATTTTTATATGTGGGTGGGTTGGTTTTGTTTTTTTTTTCTTTTAACTCTCTTTTAATAAATTAAAACACTCTTCTAAGACTGAAATGATAAAGACTTCTCCCTGTGGAACCAGAGCATGAAAGTTTACTATCTATGGATATTTCAAGGTGTGTCAGTTTCTTTGGTTCTTTTTATATTGTGTTTTAGAAATCATAGTAATTAAAATTAAGGGCATAAAGTATCAAAATCAATAAAAGATATTGTAGAAATATAGTACTGGTATGGACCTCACCAGGTTATCTAATGCATTCTTGTATCTGAGGAGGAATCTAACAGTCCTACAATGTCCACCACAGCTGTTTTTCTATATTGTTTTTAAACAGCTTCTGTGAAAGTTTTTTCTTAGATAGCTGCTCCATCATTTATCTCACTATATAATTAAGATTTTTTTCATTTTTTTTAATCGGCTTTTCCTCTCCCTCACTAAGTCAAGTGCTTCTCACCCAGTTGTTTCAGACAGAAACCCTCCACCCTGCTCTTGATTGTATCCTTTCATTTATTTAAAGATTTCTAGCCTGTCCTGTCCTCAACATCTACTTACTAATTAAAGAAAGCCGGTTCTTCCAAGTCTTCCTCAGAAGTTACATTTTGTAAATTCACCTTTTTTTTTTTTTTTTCTGGACTTCCTTTCCCTCTTAAGCCACCATGTCTAAAATTAGGCACAGTATTCTATATATAGATCCTTTTTTGCAAGATCCTCTTGTGTCTGGCTGGCAGATTTCTGGCAAGTCATTAATTAGCAGGTTGTAAGATGCCCCTAAAGTAGGGATCCCACTGTGACCAGGGCATCCATAAGGAATAGAAAGATCCCTTAGCAGATTGCTGGAAAGCATTTTTTACCTAGTATTTTCTCTAGGATACCTGTCACATCAAGCAGAAGTTTCTCTCTCTTCCTTTCCTCTATAGTCAACTCAGTTGCTTAACGCTGGCGCTGTATTTTTAATGGAATACTTAGTTCTTTTTGTCAGCCTTTCTTGTAACCCTCTATTCGTACTGCAATGAAGGCTCTAGAAATTTAACTTATAGGGAGCACTTTATTAAACCAGTTGATGGTAAAACATCAGCTCAATATTTGTCAGCAGTAAAAAAAGCCTACTACAGCATCAGCAATGACTAATAGCAGGCTTGGTGCTGTTGTAGTTGTCTGGAGATGCCAACATAGCTTGCTTTGCTACGTTGCTGCCTGAATGCTGCCCACAACCCCAGTTACCCCATCACAAAAGGGTTCATGAACTGGAAAGGTACTAGGATAGACATGAGACAGTACAAAGGGACATACAGCCATGGTGCGATAAAAGGTGCAGCTGATGCAGCACCTTCTGGGAGTGGCCGATAGCGGGGGACAAGACGGGGGTATGAGAGCAGTCCATGTGGGCGTTTGCATTATACCTTCCCAGCTGAGTTGTGAGATCAATGAGCATGGAAAATCTGCTGTTTGAGGATGAAATAAATAGATCCTCTTGCTTAGAAAAGAGACACCTGAATGGGAATATGATACAGCAATATAAGTCACAAACGGTATGGAAAAAGTGCACGGAGAACAGTTGTATAAATTTTACATAGCAAAGGAGAAGATTTCCAATAATCTTTTCAGGAATTTAGATTTAAAACAGTCTAAATGTAAGCTTTTTTTTTTCCCCCCTAACACTTAAGGAAATGATACTTACGCAGTTTACTTGTGTAGTTAAGTAAGGCTTATGCTTAAGTTTAAGATAACCAGGAAACTCCTTGTCATAAGGTTGTTGCAGCTACCCAAAAGATGAAGGGATCAAAGATGTTAGAGATAATGGGAGAAAAATCTATTGGGGTTTTAAAGTACAAAAATGTACACTGAGGTGTTTCTCAGGAAATCTGGCAGGTGAGAGGGTTTTCTGTTCTGCCATGTCACTCCTAGAATGTGCAAATGAGCTCCGCCAGAGAAAGCTGAGCCCCAGCTCTGACATGGCACAGCTATTTTGAGGCTCCGTACGTCTCAGTTTCTATAACCTCTGCAGTGACTACCAGCCTGTGCATTTTTAAGGACAGATTGCACACACATGGTGTGTGGGTCACAGCTGGAGGAGGTGATCTGTGCTGCTCCCACACAGCTACCTACAAGCATCTATCAGCTGCTCCAGCTGCCAGCAGTGGCCCAGCTGCAGCTTTGCTATGGCCAGGGATGGAGTTGTAATTTTGCTCTCCTAGGAGCAGAACCAAGCTAAAAATGTGATATTGAGTATGATACTCGGCTTCTTTCTCATGCCTTGGTGTTGATTTTATGGATGTCACTGATAAATGTTATCCTGTTTTTATGCTGGTAGGGCTTTGCTGTGAAGTGGAGGAGACACCCTACACAGGTTGCTTGGGAGATCGTAAGCAAAAGGACGTTGTATCATAGCCTTTTTACTCATCCAAGGATGAGTTCCAGCCATGCTCCTTAATTTTTTTGATTTTTTTTTTTACTATCTGGTAAAGAAAACTCATATGAAGGGCTACATCAAACGTGTACAGGCCCCTTACAGTGGGTTAAATATTGCTATCAGGTATCAATCAGCAAGATCATAATGCGACCCCTAGCATCGGGCTTGTGTTAAAGAACCATTGGCTTTTATTTCTTTTTTTCTTGTCCACTAATGTGCTGAACATTTGCTTTGCAAAAGGTACGTAAGCTTCTACACCTAGAGATTAAATTGTTTATATTGGGGATTGACACTACAAACTTAGCAACCAGGTTACAGGCACAAAACTCTGAGCTACTTAGAAGACACTAACAATGCAGAGAGCCAGGTTTAGTGCCACTGCCAGGGAAAAGGCTAGCAACCATTAAGAACAGACAAATATTCACCCTGAGTTACCCTTCTGTGACCATCACAACCTGTGGCACAAAAATTCATTGAAAGAAATGCCAGAAAAGGCTGCGTCTGTAACATTCTGGTGAACATCTGTACTCATTTTTACCTGGGAGTGAAACTGAAGATTTTCATTTCTTTCCTCAGTTGCTCACAACCTTGTAATTTTTTTTTCTAATGGAATTATTCTTCTATGAGGATTGTGGAAGGGAAAAAATGACCACTGAAAACCTATCATCTGCTTTTGCTTAGCTTTTTAACCGGTTTTTGCCTGCCTACTCTTCCAGGAGACTACTATAATGACAGATCCTTCAGTGGTGGATCACTTGACACGACTGAAACTCAAACTTCTAGAAAAGGTAAGGGAATAACTGTGAAATGGTCACCTTTGCTCTGCTTCTTGCTCTTGTATGTTTAAGCATTAACATTGTGTTTTAAATAATTACGTTTCTATCAAGATACAAAGAGGATCTGCAGCCAACTGAGAACCTCTTCCTTTGCACAAGCAGAGGCAATGTGCAGTAGTGTTACAGTCACTGTCACTTTTTAGAATAATATTTTGCAAGTTTACATGGACCTACAGTAAATTAAAAATAGAGTTAAAGTGACTGATCTTATGGGACACGTCACCAGATAGCTCAAAACAAGTTTGAGTTGTGACACGCAAAGTTTAGCAGTAAATTTTGGGTAAAGAGGAACTTGAATTATTTTAAGGCAATTTTATGTCCTCTTTTTTGTCTACTTTCACTTAAGCTATGTTTCCAGGTGAACCATGGGCAAACCTTCACTGGAAGCGCGTGAGGTGCCACACAGAGTTCCAGCAGTTCCTTGTTGTGACTTCATATACTAATGCACCTAAGGTCCTTCACTCAGCCCTGTTCCTCCACCCTCAGCACATCTGACATCCACTAGTGTGGATCTTCTACTTCAGTGTCCTCCAGAAACCACTTAGAGATGTCTAGAAGGAAAAACAGTTTGCCTGGAGATGTGAATGCTGGAAGAGGCATCTAATCTGTCTCCATGGCGGAGCCTTTTGTCTTAAATGCAGCAGCCATTTGATGGCAAAGTTTTCACCACTGTGGAGCCACACAGAACCAAGAAAAGAGCCTGTGTATGAGCAAAAGGTCTCTAATTTCTGAGCATCAGGGAGCAACAAGGGCTAGCTGCTCCCTAAGGAGCAAGGAGTTGAGCACAACGACACAGCCAGCAGGGTAGAGGCCTGGCTGGCCAGTCCTCAAGCAAGGCAAACAGGCCAGAGCCAGAGATGGTGTCCAAGTTCAATCAAAAGTCCAGATCTATCAGGCAAGCTCATGGTGATGAGGCAGTTCCAAGGCCAACCTGAGAAGTGACTGCAGGTTGGGTACAGGGTTAATAGGATCTATGGCCAGTCACAGGCATGGCTGTGGTTCAACTGCAGACCAACACTCATCCAGTATAGCTCAGGTAGGAAATTAAGACCTAGAGCCGAGATTAAAGGGGCTCCTGCGCACATGAGTGGTGGGTGTGGATAGAAGCCCCAGGTGAGGCTTGTCAAGGCCATTTAGGTCTATTAGTGCACGTATTAGTGTCTGGCATCAAATTCTCATATGATCCAGCTCTCTGCCCTATGAAATAAATGATGCGTTAAGTCTCCCGATTCACCATCCTATCAATTTCCAGGTCCGGGATAGCCTGTCCAGTTGGAAGCGTGACTATTCCTTTACCATAACTAGATTTGTAGTGAGACCTTTCCTACTTCTCTAAATACTTCTTGTAGCTGTGATTTAGCAGTTTAGAAGCATCATTTGTCTCCTCCATCCCAAACCTATGCCTGTAAGGTAGGGTTGGAAATCACTGTGAACTTTGGTGCCTGACTCATAACCAGTTCTTCTTGTGGTTCTACCAACAGAGACTAGAAAATGAACAGGAGGACCTAGGGAAGATGGAGTCACCTCTCCCAACTGCAAGTAAAAGAGAAGCATTTGTTCTAATTACGGATGTGGTTTGGAAAGGGCTTAGTGATGTTCTCAGGCATGAGTTCCTCAGCAGGTCACACTAGATGATCACATCCCTAAAAGCTGGAAGGGGCCTCTGTGTGCTCAGTGGTTGGGCATTTGGGTAGTCAGAACTTGCTCTGTCTTGGCAGAGCAGGAAGGAGACTCTGAACTTGAGTCAGTGCTGCCCCAGCTCAGCCTGTGTATCTAAATCTGTATGCAGCCCTGGGAATTGGAAGTAGCAAAAATGTGAGTTCTGGTGTAGCTTGTGCAGTAATGTCAGTCTGTTTACTAGCTTTGGTCCTAACTGAGACATTGAATCTTAGCGGCCTTGATGCAGGGAGAATGGGCTTGCTATGCTGTGCAGCTATCTACATTTTATCTTTTGAATTTATTCAACTGGTGGTTTTTTTGATCAGCCAGCCGAGCACTGACATAAGAATGACCTCCTGCCCAGGTGTCCTCTGCAACCTCTCAGCTGTGGATGCTGGTTCAGCCGGAGCAAACTACTGGTTATCCTATGTGTTCTAGCTCCTATACCTAGGAGTGAGCCCCTGTTGCAGTCGAGCTGTATGTTTGGCTTTGATCCTGTAAAGGAGTCGTTAGGACAGCTGTGTGTCTCTGAGGGATCCAGGCTGGAGGAACACTCCCCTACTAATGCTGTGTTGCACCTTTGAAGCTGACCAATGCAGCCTTGTGCAGACCAGAATATGGTTTCCAGTGAGAAAATATGTGACTTAGCTTATGAAACTAAATGGCAGCTGAAAGAGTTGGTCTTGAGGACTGTGTTGATAAGATCTGGGAAACCATTTTACCAGGAAACCATGCGTGTGCAATTACAACCCTTTGGTTTGGGCAGAGAGGTCAGGAAACCCAGCCTGCTTATGAAAATTCGAAAGTTTAGACAATTCTCTATAAAAGCTAAAAGTTGATAAATAGGGGAATTTAAAATATCTTGTGTCTTTATCAAGCCCTTTCAAAGACTGTTATGATGTTTCATGTACAAATAGTGTGTTCCTTTCAACAGTACTCCCATGGAAGCTGCACATGCTATATGCAGTGGCATTAATTTCTTTTCATGGCACATGCAGTGTTTATATTATCTATGGATTAAAGGGTACCAGTATAAGATCAGTAATATTTCTAGATTGTACTTTGGGCTCCTATCCATTAAGATAACGCACAAAACTTCCAATGCTGTGGCCAAAAATTAAAAATCCCTTTAACAACTTACACTTTCAAAATACAAAGTGATGCTTTTCAGACCAGATGCCAGGCATGCCTCCAATGTATCTGAAAATGTTCTTTCTTATTTTCTTTTCAAGTGAGTTCAAAATCAGCTGTATGTGGGAAGAACTGTAAAGGAAGTTGATTCAGAACAAAAAGGAAACAAAATGTTGACATTCAAAACTGAGATTTCTTCAATATGTCGCAACAAACTTTTTTTACACTTTGCACAAACATCCTTTGCATGTACAGAGTATATCTAGAAAATTTCAGGCTGAAATGAATTTCTAAGCCAGGAGGTTAAGGGGGGCTTTAGAGAGCAATCTGAAAAGTTTATTTTCAGGTAAGGTGCATTGCCTTTGTAGAGGCTGTGCTGAACAGCTGTGTCTGCATGTGGCATAAAGTCATTATCCGTTCATTCATTGGATTTGACAAGAAAAGTAGCCTAAAGCCTTTTATGGAGGAAGTCAAGCTATCTTATAACACGTTTTCCATAATTAATCTCATAATGTAGGTGCTATAATAACTCTGTGATTCTTTGAGAAGATAATGGACTTTTCCTTCAGGGAACAGACGGGACAATATGCTCCAAAGTGCCCTAAGGCGAAGGAACGATCTTCTGCATGAACTTAGGGTAAGAGCCCTCTCTGTAGACAGAAACAGAAAGGGCTAGGTTATATGCACATCCACTGCCGATGTGGATTCAGTTTTTTCCTGTCCTTTAGTTCTTTGGCTGGGTGGTATTCAGTCCTCTGCTGGCTCAGAGTATAGAGGCTGGGCCAACTCATCAGGGAGAGGGGCCGGAGAGCAGTTTGTATTCCCTCACTACAGCTAACGAAGCTTGCACCCACTTCAGTTAGTTGGTGGGTTGATTCTGTTTGTCCTGAACTGCTGTATCGTAAGCTCCCTGGGGCAGTGGCAAAATGCAAAGAAGAGATTTTTAATGCCACCAAAATAGGGACAATAGAAACTGTTACTTATTCCTAGGTTGTGGAGAGTACCAACCATTAATTAAACGTTTTCCCAGACTTTTGGCAGTTTGTTCTTCACTTTTTTTCCATTCCTTTTTCTTGTGCTGAAAACTGTATGGCTTTGAGATATGTGGGAAGAAAAATGTTCTTTATATTTGTGTGGGCACTGGTTGAGTGCTTCCCTTCATGCAGTAGTCACTTGTGGTCTGCCTGTCAGACACAGCAGTGCTGGGCGTTTCTGCAGCTGTGTTTTGGTGAGCAAGGCTGCGCCCTGCTGCAGGCTCTGAAGGGTGTCCAGAGAGTGTAACAATACCATCTGCCTTTCTGTGACCAGGTTTTCTTTCAGAAGATACTTGATTTTGCAGGAGCAGCACCTTCTGGAAGAGCTTTCACAGCCCCCTGCACCACCTGGAGGACACTGTCATAACCACATAGCTGACCCCCCCCATGTCTACCAGATACCTTTTCCAGCTCCCCAAGTGGAGTCACCAAGGATTATCCAGCAGATGGTAAGGATCCTCTCTCCTAGGAAACACCACTAATGCTGTGCCAGTGTGAGACAACAACCGCTTGGGAGCTGTATGGAAATACTCATCCCACTGAAAAGGAAGATATGCCTCTTGCTGTTGTATCAGACCCTTACTGCCCTAGGCAAAATCTAAGGGAAATCATCTTACAAATAAGGCACAAAATTAACAGTGTGAATGGTTTACCATAGGAACGAGGTAGCAAGAGGAGTGGGAGGATTGCCTATGCTCTGGCCTAGCTGTTCAGCCAGTTTCCAATGCACATCACTGTCTGCTCTACAACCCACAACCTCAACATCTTCTCCATGAGGATCTCATGGGACACTGTCCAAAGCCTTACTGAAGTCCAGGCAGATGATATCCACTGTTCTCCTTTCCCAAAGATGAGAGAGCTGGCCAAAACCAACCCCGACTTCTCCATTTTCCTTTTTTTTCAGGCACCACCTCAGCCTGCCACCATCATCCAGCAGTTACCTCACCCTTCCCCCCTGATCACACAGATCCCCCCTGCCCAGCCTTTTGCAGCCCCCCACTCCGGAAGCATTAAAGAAGGTAACGCACCCTCTGTCTAGTAGCCAGCTCCCATCACCAGGCCTGGAGAGGGCAGGCAAAGTGCCACGGCAAGCGGAAAGGGGCACGGGACAGTGAGCAAGCTAGTTAGTGACATGCTATTTCATTACTGGGCTGCTGCTGGAGCTGTGGGAATTGCACTCCATAAGCGGACTAAACACCATTTCTGAGGGGCTTTCTGACGAACTCTTGGTGCTAAAACTAAAGAAAAAGGGACAACAACCTCAGCAAAGCAAGGTTAAGCTGCTGGGGAAGCTTGGGAAAGCAAAACAGTTCAACCCATGGCACTGAGTAATCTTAACCGGGTCAAACTCATGTGCACAGATGATTACAAAGTTATCAGACAGGCTTCTAAATTCTGTTTTTATTCTTTTGTTCCCTCTTAACCTGCTGTTCGGTCTCCTCAGAACAATGCAGACTTTTATTATGCCCCATGTTTGGAACCAAGACAGAACAGCTGAAAGTGCTGTTCCAAATATAGTGCATGCCAATATAAAGAGTTTATTTCTAAACATAGGTGGACGCTACTGTGAAATAATACATGACCAAAACTGGGATGACTTCTCTAGCTCAACCTTCAGACAAAGGTTTCTTTATCCCACAGAGAAATCCTCAGTCATGAAACTGCAATATTTCTCAGCTCTTTCTTCATCTAAGTGTCTGAATTTTTCAATCAGAGTTTATTTTCATAAACAAAATAGTCCCGATTCATGCATGACTTTTCTGAAGTTGGTAGATGTAAACTACTTTTGGCATGACCAGTTAAAAAAGAAAAGGAGAGTTGCCTTGATTTTTTTTTCTTCTTTTTTTCTCTCCTCTCCATCCTTCCTTCCCCCCTCAAGCAAATTAGTTACACTGCATGAGTCCTTTGTTATTAGGACCCAGAGATCATGGTAAGTAGATTTGATGCACATGCAGCAGACTCTCCAGGTGGCACTGCAATATCACATAAAGTTGAGGAAACCTCTCACATGGAAATCAATGATCTTGAGCTGAAGCAATGGAGAGCACTGTAAGGAGCTGGTCCATGCTGGAGTGAGAGAGAGCGCTCTAGCACTCAGTCCTTCTCCAGCCTTCCAGTTGGCATAGCCAGAGGGGTGGGCTTGTGGGGTAATTAACAGAGAGAAGATGCTCAACGGCAGCTTTCTTGTAGAAGGGAGGAGAAACAGAAGCGCTGGTCTGAGCAGTCTTATTCATGGACATTAATTTTTCACTGCCTGGCTAATATTCTTCACGTGTCCCTTTCAGCTGCTTTGCCTTGGTTGCAATGACCAGTCTGCATACTGGAGGGCACTTCTTACGAAGATGCCCCTGCTACTTGTCAGTTGCTGATAAAGCCCTTACTTTCTTCTTTGGGGTGACCTCTTCCCAGATATGGTAGAGATGATGCTGATGCAGAATGCTCAGATGCACCAGATCATCATGCAGAACATGATGCTGAAGGCTCTCCCACCGATGTCGTTCATACAGCCTGCTGGAGCCAGCCCTCCCTTGCTTCAGCATGCACAGCAGGTAACGACACTGGAGTCCGAAGGGCATCGTTGCTCACACGAGGCAATGGTTGATCTCCTTGGGAAGGTGCAGAGCGTGAACAAAACATGCAGAAAGTCTGGGATGTTTAACAGCTGTGCGCATCTTCAAATCCACTGCACTAGGAGACTATGACTGAGCAGAGCACAGCCTGCCCCTTTACCATGATAAGCACTGTGACAGGACCCAAAGAAAGAATGTCTCCTCCACAAGTGCAAACTGGATTCACTCCAGCTCTGAAAATTATCTGGCCTACAGTTGAACCACTAACAGACTGTACATGGAAGAGATCTGCATGGGGCATCTGCTGCTGCAGGACCACTTGCTGTAGACAGCAGGGCAATATTTATGTTACAAATCCTGTAATTGGTAAAATTTGACCTGGCAGTTTCAAATGGACTAGAGCTGAAGCACAGATTTTGTGATTATACTTGGAGCCCCACTGCTCTCATTCCTGTCTCACTGAAAATCAATGGCTACTGAGCTCTGAAAGGACAGGTTTTAAACATATTTTGGTGTGTAGATCCCCATCAGAGTTCTTCCAAAATGCCTTATCAGTGCCTGGTAAGAGGTATGTAATTTTGAACGTGTCCTTAGATGCCCCATTCCTAAGCTATTTTTAACAAGGTGATATAGCTCCTTAGTGTTCTTAAGTGCTTTGGAAAAATGTATTTCTAGTCTCTAATCTGTAGCATTTATTACCTAAGAAGCAAGGACAGTTGATCTTCGAGGAGGAGGGGATGTCCCAGCATTGCAAAAACTTCCCCTATACTTTTCCTACCCCACTATTTTCAGGCTATGTCTTTTCCCTGTAGTGTAAGAAAGATTTGTTTTCTTTTTCTTGTTGGGTGCTGAGAAAGTAACTCCCACACTTCTGCAGTCCTTGCCCAGCTCACTTGCACATTTCCTACATGCTGTTCGCAAAAGCAACAGATCGCTTAAAAGGTCCCAAGCCCCAGGTTTAACAGAGGGGTAGGGAATGCAGTCCTCCTCCATAGCCCATCCCATGGCCTCGAGGGAGCCAATGGGTTTTTGCACCTGTTGGGACCAAATGTCTGCCCTGGACAGAAAGCCTCTGACAGCAGCTGCTAGCTCTCACATTCCGGGGCACCAAGTCCCAAGAGGCCACCTGTGGTGCAGAGGGGCCCACTGGCATCATCAGCCATAGTCCTGGGGTGAACTTGCTATGGAAATGGCAGGCAGTGCTGGCTCTTCCTTTTGTTAGATCTGTACTGAGTGTTGCCTCGGACAGAAGTCCTTTTCTATTTTCCTTAAACTTTGCAGTTTCTTGTTTTGAATACTCTTTCCCTCTTGCTGTGAAGGAGACGTCTGGGGCAGATGGTGGTGCTGGGAGAGCTAGCAGACTTATCTGCAGCTTTCTGTGGAGGACCCCATGTCTAAGGGAAGATGGCAGAGGAAGAGTGTGTATCCCCCAGGTGCATACCTTCCTCCCCAGGCGATCCTGTCACTGTGCGTTTCCCTAACATAGACAGGTGGGATAAACTGGGGGGAGTGGGGTCTGAGTGCCTCTGAATATCAGGTGAAATCTGAAATCACCGAGTGTTTGCTGCACTTTCTGTGTTGGTGCCTGCAAAACACATCCCCAGATACATGCTGAAGGACTTCGTTCAGCTGAAGGATACCCACCATGGGGTGGCCAATTGGGAACCCAACCCCTCAGCTAGGGACCCTTCCAATGAGGGCACAGATTTCACAAATTGCCCTTTGTCTCTGTCCAACAAGGACCTACAGTTTGCTGCTCCCCTGGCTGTGAAAGCAGACAGGACCAGGCCATCTGTGGTGCACCACCATCACCACTACCCTGCCACAGGAGCACCTGCAGTGCACCATGAGGGCTTCCCGTCCACATCCATGATGCATCACTGGACCAGCAGCATGCACCCTGCCCTGCCTACGTAAGTAAATAGGCATCCGCGATGTAAACTTTTAGCCTTTCTTTCCTGCACAGATGGGATAGCTGGGTAGACCAGACAATCCCATGCCTTTGTGGTTCTTCACTGAGGCCAGTCCTGTCTTTAACACAACAATAGGATTGAGGTGGGTTAAGTGAGGATTTGATACACTCAATCTTATAACTTGAGCAATTAATCCTTGCTTACTGCGGAATAAACATGAGGATCAGACAAGGTCTGCAGATGATACCAAGCTGTGTCCCTACCACACAGTGCCACCACTCAGCAATGCTCTATGGCTCTGCTGTGCAGTGGTTGTTATCCTGGGTTTTGGGTGTCTCTGTGAACCTGACAGACACCTGCTAAATAAAGGCTGCATGTGTTTTACATTCAGGCTAAGGTTCCCAGTAAGATTTATATTCTTAAAATGCTATTGAGACATTTGCTAATCAGAAATTCCTGGGAAGAAAACCCACCACCACTTGCTAAGGAAAATGGTACAAAGGGAGGGGAGTACTCAGAAATAAAGCTGAGCATTTGCAATAAGCCTGTGCTTGCAGCTGGCATGTTTTTTCAAGCGCAGAAATGGATAGACTTCCTCCTACGCTGCCCCGGGGTCTGTAGAGCCCTCGAGCCCTTAGCAGAGGTCAGCAGCCAGCTCCTCCAGGGGCTCACTTCCCTGCTATCTCTGCCTGTGCCTTCCCTGCTATTTCTGAGCCTGGTCAGCTTTCTAGGCACGAGCAGATCACAGCCAGGATTAGGGCTTGAACTAGTCTGCTCATGCGAATGCTAGTGGCAGGAGTCTTGGGGAAGCATCTCAGCCAAGAGAGAGCAGTGGTCCTGCTGAGTATGTCAGGAGGGAATAGCAAGAAAGCTGGCCTGGAAGCAGCAGTGTTAGAATGTTCTTACATGCTGAGGCTGATAAAGAAATGCACATTACTAGAGTGGGGTGGGGTGGCTGGGGAGTCACTCTTGCATTGGTCAGAATCCATCTTTTATTTGTGTGCAATGGCTCTTTCAAAACCTTGGTGAACAGGACAGTATGGACGCAGCTGCATCCTCATGCACAGGCAACCTGCTGGCAGCGGTATCTATGTGGCCTTCTTTAGCATGGGATTTGAATTCCTGAACAGATTGTTTACCTAATGGGATCTTAAGGGATAAACATTTCTACCCCTTTCACTTCTACTTGGGTTTGCAGTCTTTACTGGTAAAGATCTCTTTTCTCCTTCCAGAATCAATGCAATTAGCTGTTTGCAGAAATCAGCAAAGGAAGATCTTGTCATGGCTTTTAAGTTGTCTTCCTCTTCTTCAGCTACCTTCCACCATGAATTAGGAGATCTGACACATCTACACTGTCCTTTTGCAGCTGCAGCGAGCGTATACTTTTGGCTGTTACCAGACACAATAAAGCCATTTTTCTTGTTGCAGGTGGCCTACATACTGACAGTACGTGCTCCTCTGCAAGTGGACCATAGCGTTGCTGAAGTCAACCTGTATTTCAACAGTTCCTAAATAATCTGTCTAATCAACAGTCTAACGTCTGTATGACTGCACATTGTTGATACAAGAAGTGAGTGGGAGAAAGACTGCAGATGTTCAGAACAAATGTACCATGCATCTGTGGCCTGCTCACCCTTTTCTGCTAGTTCAGTTGTTTCCTCTCATCTTCCAAGCTCAGACCAGCCTCAAGCAATCCACTTTTTTTTGCCCTCTCTTCACAGAATCAAGATGACCCATCCCAAAGTGTCTTGCAGGCTCGGCAGGCCACGGCAGCCCCTGGGCATGAAATAATGTTAACACCAGCATCATATGAGCCCTTGTGTGGGAAAGTAACGGAAGATCGGAAGATCGGCGAGGAGGAGTGTAAACACACTCAAGTGACTCACACCTGGGGTGCTGGGAAACACATTGTCCTGGTTCTGGCGGGGACAGGGTTAATTGTCCCCGGGCTCCGGCAGGGACACAAGTATTCCATGCCATGTGAGCCATGCCCATCCTGAGCCGCTGGGGGAGGGGGCAGGAAGTCGCACTTGGAGCGGGCTGGGGCGTCCAGGGTCCGGTCAGTGAGCGGCGGGGAGCAGCGGTTCCGTAACCGTGTTTGTATATCCCTCTATCCGTCTTATTGTTGTTGGTTTCTTGTTCCCTTTGCTGTTCTGTTAAATTGCCTTTGTCTCAACCCGTGAGTTTTGCCTTTTTCTTCCGATTCTTCCCGTATTGGGAAAGCCCGAGAGAGCGGCATGTGGTTCTTTGTTGACATCTGAGGCCAAACCACGACACACGTATATCACACTAATTGTTCGGTCTTATGTGCTTGCAAGCAGAACATCTGCACTTAGATAACATAAGTCTGCTATGGACTCAAGGACACCTTATCTGCCGCTTGAGAATCCTGCCCTGTTGTTGAAGAAGATCAAAGCACAGTGGGAAAACTATGCCTGCTTGAACCCTTGAAATACTGGCAAGAACACGGAGTCTTAGCGCTTTCGCTCTCACTCTCTTGCTAATAAGGACTCTCTCTCTTGCTCCGCGGTGCCTGCATCCCCTGCTTGCCTGCCTCTGCCTGGGTGTTGCTCCAGAGATTCCACGATCCATGAGGTATCAAGATTAAATTTGCTCTTTGCCTTTCATCCGCGGTTTTGTGGTTGTTCCTGCGTCCTGCCTGCACCAGTTCACACGCGTTGCAAATGAGTGTGACCCAGCTCCAGGGCTGAGAGTCCCCTTCATGTGCAAATTGAGGAAATGCTTCTTGCAAAGGGGGCTGCTGCCCTCCTGGGGGAGGATAATGCAAACTAATCCAGGATGCGTGAATGAGGGTTTAGTCAGCAAACTTGATCAGGCTGAAGTGTTCCTCCTTCAGCTTTTGGTTTTACTTCCTCACAGATATACTTGTGGTGAGCGTGAAAGATCCAAATGCAAGTTACGGGCATAGCAGGGCAAAATCCTGTCACTGGATTTTCCTGAAGACCAGCAGTCTGCCCTACTTGTGAGCTGACTTTATGCACTATTTGGATAAATAGTTCTCACTGGAGAAGAACAGAAAGAAATCTGCTTCTGTGTTCTTTGGGTTTGAATGTTGACATGCAATGCCTACTCCCAGCTAGCTGCAGTCCACATTTTCCGCCCCAGGAGAGCTCTGGCTCTCAGTCTCTCCCAAATCTCACATTTACAAAGCTACCCATGGTTTTATTCTTAAAAAGCTATTGGAAGATGATTTAAGCAGCCTGGAACTGTGTATATTTGTTTCATTGTTTCTCAACCTTTCCCTCATATAATCAGGATTTAGACTTGGTTTAAAAAAACCACAATAAAATCCTGAGGTTCTCCCTTGGATATTGGCATGTCTTTTTCTTGAGAAACATAAATCAAACACTTTTTCCTTCTTTACTTTTCTCACTAATTTTCAGAGGGCAGGCTTTTATCTGAGACCATACTATCCTGTTCTTTTTGTTTTCATTTATGACTCCTTGGAAGGCTCACTCAGAGTTTTAATCAAGTGATACTTTTTCATTCTCTCAGCGGCCTGGTTGTGTTTAATACAGAAATGAACACAACAAATTAGTAGCACTTTCTCAATGTCTTCCCACCTTCTCCTGTTTTTAAAGTGGAGCACTTCTTTATGTTGGTTTTGCCTGCTGCAGTTGGTGAGTGAAGCTGATGAAGATAGCCCAGGGACTTAAATTTTGTTTGGAATAGTTATCCAGAAGAAAAGGTATTGCACTGGGTACAGATAGTTCCTGGTAGGCAAAGTTTAGTCTGGTTTGCCAAGAACTATTGTCAGTAGCTAAAGAGATAGGTGTGGCAGCAAGAAGCTGATGTGTATCATCTTGGAAGAAAAAACTTTCAAACTGTGGCCATTTACCGTACCACATAGTGCTGCTCATCGTGGGGTCAGGAGCTTCCCCACATGTTCGTGCGTCCTGCCTCTGGATCAGGTACGTGGACATGGCTGAGGCTGCTTGTGCAGAAAGCAGTACTACAAGACCATCTTCAGTTACACAATTGTATGCTGGTGTTATCCACAGGAGTCCATGAATTAACTGACGTACCTTAAAGTGCTGCTATCAAGTTGGTAAGACAGGGTGGTGGAGTAATCTGTAACGCCTACTGGACAAGTATGCAAAGAGTGCTGTGAGTGATTTTTCCAAGTAATAACTGTCACTGCTGGAAGTTAATGGTGTGCTGTCTGTGCTCTGAAAACAATTAATGAATAATTTATTTACCATGTAAAACTTACCTTGCTCTTTGCCCTCTTTGCTCTGTTTTCTTTGCTGTGTGTCAGTCAATTAGATAGCGTGGATCAGAGAAAACCAGCAGAGGGTCTCCAGTGACGACTCATTCAGATGCAGTGCCAGGGCCCACAGGCACTAATAGCTTTTAACAACCCCTACCAGTCCCACCTGGAACCCCTGCCCTCCCCAAGGCCAGCAGTCCCATTTAAGCTTGGGCCTGGGACTGCCTGTAGGTCCTGTTGACCCTGTCTTGCGTGTTCTCTCTTTGCATGCTACTGCAGGTAGGGACTGTGGCACGGCACGGCACGGCACTTGCTCCCTGTCCCCTTGGGAGCAGCTGGCCCATGCTACACTGGGAACCAGGCCACCCAATGGAGAATGGCACTGTGGGGATTTGGTCTTGCTCCTTTGAGACATATCTGCTGTTTTGGGCTATGCATTGCAGGTTTAGCAATAAATGGTAGTTAGTGTATGTTAATGTATGTGTTTTCACTGTCTGCTGTTTAATTATTTTGCATAGGCTATAATTGGATCCTTGCTTTTAAGAGCTTACTGTGTGCAGGATTGGCTCAGGAGAGCACGTCCTCCTGAGGATGGGCAAGTGAAACGGTGCACGCAGAGGTGTCTCCTCACAGCCTTATCCGAGTCCTGGAAAGATTCTGCAGATGAGGCATGGACCCTCTGCTTAGCATGGAATCATAGAATGGTTTGGGTTGGAAGGGACCCTAAAGATCATCTAGTTCCAACCCCTCTGCCGTGGGCAGGGACACCTCCCACTAGACCAGGCTGCTCAAAGCCCCATCCAGCCTGGCCTTGAACACTTCCAGGGATGGGGCATCCACAACTTCCCTGGGCAACCTGTTCCACTGCTTCATCACCCTTACAGTAAAGAATTTTTTCCTAATATCTAATCTAAATCTACCCTTTTCCAGTTTGAAGCCATTACCCCTCGTCCTATCGCTACACTCCCTGGTGAAGAGTCCCTCCCCGTCTTTCCTGTAGGCCCCCTTTAGGTACTGGAAGGCTGCTATAAGGTCTCCCTGGAGCCTTCTCTTCTCCAGGCTGAGCAACCCCAGCTGTTTCAGCCTGTCCTCATAGCATAGGTGTTCCCTCACCCCAAAACGCTCAAGCCATACACAGTTTAGTTGGGCAAAAGATGTCCTCACAGATGGGATCAGGCCCCTGGGCAAAGAGTGTGGTTCACATCCCATCCTCAGGAGTGTGCTGCAGGAGTTACTCTGCACCATCCCACTGGTGCCTCTGCAGTTGCAGCCCAGTGAAGCAGCAGCAGAAGCCCAGCAGATGCATGTTCTCCTCCTGCTCTGTGTGCGGTTCATTAGGGGGTCCTTGAAGGCTGCAGAATTGCTTTATAATTTTCAAAAGAGGCCTTTTAATAAGGCCTGACTGAATAACACCACATTCACATCTCTTCACCTAAGGCTCAGTGTGACTGGCCACACGGCCAGGCTGATTCACCAACAGCCTCTGGGCTGGGAGTTAAACTTTAACATGAACCACAGGAGAACGCAGGTGTGACTCAGATGTGCATGTTCCTCCCCTTCTCCTCCCTGCTGGTGAGGGCAGCGCAGCAGGACAAGGAGTGGAGACACAGCAGTAAGAACCTGCAACCTCGGGGCTGCCTCAGCGATGGAGTCCAGCGACTCACAGGGGAAAAGAGTCGCTGTTGTTGGTGGTGGTCTGGTAGGAAATGCAATTTGGCTGCTGTGTGATTGCATTTGCCAGAACTGTAAAAGCATTGCTTGGATGTGGGGTGAATGTGTTTCTTAAAATCATTCCTCCTTTAGATGACGAGGTGTTATAGAGGAGTTGGTTGAGTTCCCACTGCAGGAGGCAGCAAGGGTCATTTGAACAGCTCTTTCCCTTGAGGGAAAGCTTTGCTGCTGAGATATCCCAGAGACGCAACATGTCTGACTCTAAAGGACAGCATGAGCATTGCAGCAGCTAAATCTCTTGACTTTTTTTGGCTGTTAGCTTCTCAGTCCCTGTGCTGCTGTAAAAGAGTGATGATGGCAGAGTCTGTGGTTCTGACAGTGATTAATGATGGAAATTAGACAGCCATCCATAACAAGCAGGACATATGTGTGCTGTCCTTTTTAAGGTAACATCTTGCTTTTGCACAGGTCTAGCTTCCCCTCATGTGTTCCCAAGGAAATGCTGCAGTACCCTGAATTCTATCAAGGAAGATAAATATAGTTCAGAGAGGAGCAGGGAGCTTGCCTGCACCAGCTCCTGTTGTCTCTAGCTGAAGGGGTTAGCCCTGCTGCAGTTAATCACTGTGTGTAAACAAGCCCTGAACTTGGTATGACTTTATATGATGAGTTTTGATGGGTGGCTTTTGTCTTGGAGGCTCTGCCGGTGCCAGAGGACTTCCCTCCAGGAAGAAGTCCTCTAGGTTCTCGATCAAAGGGTCTTCCTGTATATGCTGAGCTGCATCCCCCGACCGCTGCTTTCCCTTGATGCATCTCAGTAATGATCTGTGATATAGCTACTAAACACTTCATCCACCATTCCTGATCCTTCTCTTGTAGGTGGGTGCATTAAATGCCTGTTTCTTTGCTAGACGAGGTTTCCAGGTTGATGTTTATGAAGCCAGAGAAGGTAAGTTCAGCCTGATCATTACTGCTTTATTAATGTTTCTGTCCCTTTACAGATAACAGTTCTTGAAGAAGCAAAAGAGCAACTGTGTGAACTCACTGAAACCACAGAAAGAAAATGAAATCTGAAAGTGTGACGCTTCGGGGATATTCTTTTCACTCTTCCCTTTAGCTCCTGTGGTGGAGGGGAGCATTTATTTGAAATGCATTGTCTTGTGTGGAGGGAACCCACACTTCAGCTACTTATATGATGCCCTTTTTTATGCTCTTGGCTTAAATATTGATTCAAATCATCACCTTTGAAAATTTGTCTCTGCATGAAGAATTATAGCATAGTGCTGTTGAACCAAGCTGGGTCAGAAGTTTGGAAGCAACGACTGTTAATGCTGCAACATCTCTGTTAGGGTTAAAAGCATCAACATGTCTGGTAACCACTGCCATCAGTGGTGAGGAGGGCTTGTGGTAAGATGGGCAGAAGGACAGATGGAGTGCTTTCAGAAAGCCTCCAGCTCCACAGGGAACTGCAACAGAGAAATGATGATTTGGAGCACAGGTGCTGGCTGAAAGGGAGAGAAATTGTTTGCCTTCAGTGCCTATGAGCTGACAGACAAATAAAACCTGGGCAGAGACAGCAAGACAACCAGCAGATGAGAATGACACCATGGAAGGTGAAACTCAAATCAAACACGCAGTGAAGGAAAGGAGAAGCCCCATGACACCTCTCTTATGAAGAAAGGCTGAGGGATTTTGGTCTTTTCAGTCTGGAAAAAAGACAACTGAGTGGGGATCTTATCAACGCTTATGAATACTTAAAGGCTGGGTGTCAGTAGGATGGGACCAGGCTCTTTTCAGTGGTGCCCAGCGACAGGACAAGAGGTAATGGGCACAAACTTCAGCATAGGAAGTTCCACCTAAACATGAGGAGGAACTTATTTCCTTTGAGGGTGGCAGAGCACTGGAACAGGCTGCCCAGAGAGGTAGTGGAGTCTCCGTCTCTGGAGACATTCAAACCCCACCTGGATGCATTCCTGTGCAACCTGCTCTAGGTGACCCTGCTCTGGCAGGGGGGTTGGACTAGATGATCTCCAGAGGTCCCTTCCAACCCTATGGTTCTATGATTCTAGGTGACATGTGGTCTCGGTGGTAACTCTTCCTGCTTTGGCAGATGTTGAGATGGGCAGTTCTGCTGCACGGCTCTCAGCTGTGCCCATCCTGAGTCCTGCACACAGCTCTGGATCCCTGCCACAGAAACAAGGTGTCACAGCAGCCAGCCTCAAGCAATGCCAGCAGGCTGCAGGCTTTGAGCAAGAGCAAATGGCTTTTCACCATGGTTTAACTGTCAAACTCTTTGCTGGATGTTGTATATGCTAGAAGTTTCGCAGGTTCAAAAAGCCTCTGGTTGCTTTTACTTGCCTTTTAAGTCAGATGGATTTTACCACTTTGCTCCAGTTTTTGGCCCATTTCTTGTGCTGAGATGCAATCCTGAAAGCTACTGGGACAAGGCTCCGCCACACACACTGGCCAGACAGCCTGGGAAGCCTGAGTGAGGCCATTTGGAGGAGAAACAGGGCAGCACTCAGACATTTCCGTATGAAAAGTGATGGAGAAGGTGACCTGCCAGTGTCCCAGAAAGTGTCAGTCTGTGGGTCTCAGCAGAAGCTGCCAACCGTTCATCGCTCAACTCTCTCTGCTTAGAGGGTAAACGTCTCTTAGTGATAACGTGCCCCCCGGCACTGTGGGAAGCTGTCAGGATCCGGTGTTCCCTTTGCAGCACTTGGCTGCATCTGCTTCTTCCGGGCTAGAAGTGGCACAGAGGAAGTGGCCCTCAAAGCTGCTCAGCTGCCTTCCCAACAGCTGAACGTGCCCTCTGATACCTGCCCTTTCTGCATGCAGAGTTGGGGGATGGGGATTCCACTCTGTCCTGTCTGCTGTCGCTGCAGGGATTTCGGAGTATACCAAGCTGTGGTATTGGCGTCTGCATAACCAACTGTTCTTTCCACACAGATATCCGGGTGGCCAGCTTTGCCCGTGGCAGAAGTATTAACTTGGCCCTGTCCCACAGAGGACGCCAAGCCCTCCGAGCTGTGGGGATGGAAGAGCAGGTACTGTGGCAAGCTTCTTGTCGGTGGTGGGGTCTCTGTGGTAAAAATACCGTTGACTTCAGCGGGTGATGGACAGGCTCTTTTCTGCTCCCTAAGCACACAGGGGCCACTACAGCCATAGCTCTGCTTTTGTGAGGGTGGAGGTAGACCTGTCCCACTGCATGCCTGCAGCCTGACCGTCCACTGTTTCATGGCACAGCCACCAATGGAGATCTCCCCCAGCCTAGGGGCAGCACCCAAGCCCCGGCAGCTGGGCTCTGCTCATGGCAGACGGTGCTTCCCTGGGAGGCCAACATCCAGACAACACCTTTCAGTGTTTGCCTCCCTGCTGTGTTCTCCTTCCCTCCTAGAGGGTGAGGGCAAAAGGAGCAGGAGTAGGAGGACTCCCAAAAGAGCTGGAGTACCAGCAGGATGTGATAAAGGGGGCTGGTTTCCCCACTGACATGGCCAGATTTGTATTTTCCCACAAAACCTTGAGCTTTGGGCTGACCCTGAAAACTGTGCACACTGACCTCTGCACTGCTGGTAGCGGTGGGTTCTCCTGGTCCCTTCCTCCGTGCAGAGAAGGAGCCCAGGCTTCGACAGGTCATATTCCAGCACCAGGATGTAATTTGACTGTCATCCCCTTCTCTGTCCAGCACCTTGAGGCTTTTCATGTCCCTTCTCTCAAAAAATATTTTTGCACTGATTTTTATGAGAATGAGCTTGTTAGTAATCGCAATAAAACGTAGTGACTTGGTGTTGACAGCCCTGTAAAATTTTCCCTGGTAACTTGGATAGTCACACAACAGTGTATGAGCAGAGAGCATCCCATTCTGCTTGAAGTGCAGTGCATGGGGGGAATGGCGCTTGGTAGCTTGTGTCTTGCTCTGCGGCAACTCAGTTTTGTCCAGAAGGCTGGGTTATGTTCCCTTCCATTTCAGATTGTGTCCAAAGGCATTCCCATGTGGGCAAGGAGGATACATATGCCTTCGGGGAAGAAGTACTCTATACCTTATGGGAAGAAGAACCAGGTACTAGTCTCATGTTGCTACTCAGAGATGCTTTGCAGAGCATGAGGGGTCTTTGATGGCATTTGTGGTGCTGTGTGATGAACAGCCTGGGGCTCACATTCTTAAAGGCAATGCTGTGAGCAGGAAGGGGATTGTGTGACCCCCCCAACTTCAGCAGGGCTGTTTGGAGAGGGTGGTGTTTCTTGTCTGGCCAAGCAGCGCATCCTTCAGCAATGCCTCCTGAACTCCATGTTTGTTTGCCTTGCAGTACATTCTCTCTGTGGATAGAGCAAACTTAAACAGAGAGCTGCTAACAGGTAGGTTGCCAGGTCTGTTTGCAAACATTTTTACACCCTATTCACCTATGATTTAGGGTTTATCCCATGAACAGGAGACTTTGGGCACCAGGCTCTCTTTGCCTGTGAGTTTGGCATAATCTGGCTCTCAGAAAATGCAAATGTGAACTAGCTGTGTTTTTAAGAACAAAACCTGCGCTGTTTCCCTGCTGCTTGTCTGACACAAAAGGATATTCAAACAAGTCCCCCTGACACCTTTCTGCGTATGCAGAAATCCCTGAGAAGCAGCCCTTGTGCATTTGCCCTTGAGTGGGAGCTGCCTCAGCACCCTGACTCCTGGTACCGGCGTCTGCTCCCAGAGCTTCACCAGCCAAAGCAGGAGTTACCTCTTCAGCCTTGCCACAGTTCATGGCATTTTCTGCAACCTGATTGTAGAGAGACAAATAGAAATAGGAGCACTGTGGCAAAGTGTGTAATCAGGCCAGGCCAAATTTCCCCAAATTTCCCGCTGATTACAGACACCACATCTCATTCTGAAATACAATGTAGTGATGGTGGAAACAGGTCAATGACTCCTGTCATCGTGGGGAAGAAAGAAATCTTTGCAGGATTCCTTGCACTTCTAAAATAGTTTTCATCGCAGTTGTCCAAATGCAGTTCTAGTGTGCCCTGCCCACCAGCCATCACTCAACACAGCAATCTTATTTACTGTAATGGCAAAAGTCCCTATAATTTAGGGATCCCTTGGATATATTTTTGGGGTCACGGTACAAACCTCTACATTTAGTTGTCTTTTCTTTTCACAGCTGCTGAGAAGTACTCCAACACTAAACTGTACTTTGGACACAAGCTCCTGGGCTGCAACGCAGAGTTGGGAACGTTAACCATAAAAAGGTAATCGCTGCGCAAACCTGGGATCAAGTGCTATGTTCACTTATTTTCTGTTTAATCATTCATAAAACCTCAAACAATTGAGCAATCTCAGTTTGAAACTAGTGTGTTATTCCTGAGTGGGCAAAACTCAGTGTCAGCTTTGGAAAGGGGAGACATCAAAGCAGGGTTCATGAGGAGGCTGAAAAAGATTTCAGCAACTCTCGAACCCCCCAGCAGCCTGGCATTAGGCTAGGGACTCACTTGCTGACCTGTGCAGGGAATAAACTTGCCAGTCTCCATAGCCCTTGTTTTTCAGGGAGGCTCATCAGGGAGGACAGCTATTGTTTCATAGTTGTGTTAAGTTCTGGTCATGACTCCCATCCACCTGGGGATGCAAGCTCTGACAAATAGCAGCATTATCCCAGCAGTGCCTGTTACATTCTTGGGTAGATCTGGCAGACTTATGCTTTTGATAATCTGCAGGATAATTTTCCTAATCCTGAGCTTCCCAGACAGTGAAAAGCAGTCTTCCCTCACTCTAGAAGATTGATAATGCTGGAGGTGACACTGGCATTTTGCAAAAGGCAGATCCACTGTGCCCAGTGGTGCTGAGCTGGCCTGGAGTTATGGCAGGATTGATCCAAGGAACTCTCTGGCTTTCAGATCTGACCAGTGTCTATTGGAAGTCACCTACGATCTCATTGTGGGATGTGATGGAGCCTTCTCAACAGTCAGAAAGCAGTTCATGAGGCAAACGCGCTTTAACTACAGTCATGAGTACATTCCTCATGGCTATATGGAGCTAACCATCCCTCCCAAGGATGGAGACGTAAGTGTGCCTGTCCTGGAGGCTGCTACCACCTTTGTAGATGGGGCACCCTGCTACCGTCTCATGATGGCTCTGCTACAGCAGCTCGAGAGAAACTAATTTCTCACTTGGGGCTCAGACAAGGAATTAAAACTTTCGTAGGAGAAGGCAGGCATCTCTTCTGCTTCTAGTGGTAGTGCCATTGTCTTGGTACTGGCTGCAAAAGTCCTAGAGAGCCTGCCCCAGAGTGGTGGGGTTAACTCTAGCTCTGAGAGGTCCTGGGGATATTGGGAACATGTCTGCAAGGACATCAGTGATTGCAAACCAGCAGATTTTTGCCCATCTTTCCTACCCTTTCCTCTTGCCCTTGCTCTGTGTCTCCCTGAAGCATCAGGCAGCAGAAAGGGGCTCTGTGGTCATTGTGTCTTCTCATGGTACAAAGGATGGGAACTGGTGTGGCTGGTGTGGAGGGCAACTGGAGGCTGGGCTGGGGAAGCTGAGCAGGGCAGGTCAGGGATACGAAGCAATTTTCCTTCTCTTTCAGTTTGCCATGGAACCCAACTACCTCCATATCTGGCCAAGAAACACCTTCATGATGATTGCACTGCCCAACATGGTAATAACCCATGGCCACACTCCCTCTGGGCATGGGATGGAGCTTGTGGGGATGAACTGGATGTGGTGGCAGGTGGCAGGCATTTGGCAGGGGCTGGGAGGGCCGAAAATGTGCCAGGTGTCCCACAGCCTGCAGGGGTGCAGGGCAGGACTTCCTGAGCGAGCCCTGCCTCATAGTGCTGAGCGGCTACGTGTGCCACTTCTCTCTGCCCACACATCCAAGCCCACCCAGGCTCCCCAAAAACTAGCTCTCCGCAGCTGGATGTTATAAGTCAGACACGGGAATACCAGGGCAGCATGCTAGGCCCATGCTGGCAGATCACATGCTGCCTGTTTCTGTCTCCCCCTTGCCTGCCTCCAGCACGTGTAAGCCCACCACAGGTAACAGGGTGGCTGGGTGCTTGTCCCCACTGCACAGGTGGGTTGCTATGATTGCTGGGTGACAGGCTGGGCACTGAGCAGCTGCTCCAGGTACCAGGTGCTCTCGATGGCCTCTGGGCTTCTTTCTGACCTTCCTCCCTGGCTGGCAGGACAAGTCCTTCACCTGCACGCTCTTCATGCCCTTTGAGGAATTTGAGAAGCTCACGACAGGCGAGCAAGTGCTGGGTTTTTTCCAGACCCACTTCCCAGATGCCATTCCTCTCATCGGAGAGTAAGTGTTCCCATCTCCCCTTCTCGCTCATCAACGCACTGCTGCAAAGCCAGGGGGTGCATCCCCCCCAGCCTCAGGGTCCTGGTGATGGAGACTTTGCTGAAGCTGGTGGGCCAAGTGGTTGTGAATGCTGTTGGGGTTGATCCCCATCGCCTGTCGGTCTGACGTAGGAGGGGGAGTGAACAGACCAAGCTCCTCATTGCATCCATGCTGGAATAGCAGGCTCAGCAGTGGGACGCAGCCCCATCCCACGGCAGTTTCTGATGGAGTCACACTGAAGTACTGCTCTGTCCCTTGGAGGCACAGACCAGGCCCTGCCACTGTGGGAGCAAAAAGTAGATCGCCTCCCACTGCTTTCATATTGCTGTTAAAGGTTTTGAACACAAGGGATGGGTTTTTGCCATGGGTTTTTGACGTTAGAGGTGGGTGAGCAAGGGTTGCTTGCTGAAACCAGCAGTGCAAATGTAGTCCCGCTGTTCAGATAGCTGAGTTGCGCAAATGTTGAGATTTTAGCCAACAGACTGAGAAAAGCTAGGCTTGGCAAAAAAACCCGCCTCCACCATGCTGACTAACCAAAGTCTGTCACTTATTGATTTTATGGCTAAAACAAATATCAGGGCTGTGAGACACAAGAGCAGGCAGTTCCCAGCGGCGTGCTGCTCCCTGGGCACTGGGGACCCTCTCACTGCTGGGCAGATGGCACAAAGGCAGCAGCATGGAGCCACAGCACCCCATTCTGCCTGGGGGGCCTGGTGGCAGTGGGGACCAGGACCAGCCTTTCCAACACATGTCCTGATGGCTGTGGCTCTGTTCAGAGTGTCTTCATTTTCCTGCAAAGGGGGATGATCACCAGCCAGTGGGAACTCCAGCCCACTCTATTAATGCTTCTGCTTTGCAACGTAGTTATCTGTTGCAGTGTTTTTTGGCTGATAGGAAAGGTCTCAGCTGTGTTAGGGGCTGCATCACAGGACTTCATACAAACTTAGAAACGCAGATATGCTCTGGTATATCTTTTCTACAGTGACTGCCATCCACCACTGCTCATGGTAAGAGAACTGAGATGTCGATGACACTCTTGCTCACGGGCAGGTTGTGTGCAGAGCTTAAAACCTGCAGACAAAATATTTTGTCTACAGGGGGAAGTTAATTAAATAGGTTTTAGTCCACGCTTTCCCCAGCACAATTATCCTAGTGAATAGTCTTAGTTTCTACATCCCAACGCTGGCAGTGCCAGTGACCCTGGCTTCCTGAGCTTGGATGTGGCATGACTTGCTCTTCTTGTCTCTTGTGGTCCCACAAATGAAGTATCTGTTGTTTTGCCTGAAGGCGAGAGCTGAAGCACGATTACTTTTTGCTGCCAGCCCAGGCCATGATATCTGTGAAGTGCTCCTCCTACCACCTTGCTTCCCGGTGCGTGCTGATGGGAGATGCTGCACATGCCGTTGTGCCCTTCTACGGACAGGGCATGAATGCAGTAAGTTCATGGCTGGCCCTGGGCTGTATTAGTTAGGTCTCCACTCTTTTTACCCAAAAGTGCCTGGTTTTAGAGTGTAGCTCCATATCGTTCAGGGGCTGGCCTGTCTCACAGTCTGATATCCTCTGCATTGGCAGGTGCTGAACTCCCCTCAGGCTGCTCACTAGGACCTGGCTGTCCTCAGGGGAGGAGAGGGGATGGGCAGGTGTTGCCACCTTCCCATGGGGCAGAGGACTGCATGGGAGGGTGGTCCAGCAGAGCAGCCCCATGCTGCTGGGAAAGGCAACCCCCTGGATTTCTCTGCAAGACCCCTGGCAGAGTGGCCTGGAGTAAGACTTCTGCTCTGAAGGTGTGGTCAGTGGGGAGCCTACATGTGTGAACAGCTACACTAGCAAAGCATCCATGAGAGCACTTCTCGTGAACATGTTGTTCTTTCTGCCTATTTACCCTGTAATTTTCCTCCCAGGGCTTTGAGGATTGTCTGGTTTTTGATGAATTAATGGACCAGTTCCACAATGACCTTGGTGAGTGAAGGTGGCTGGGGCAGAGCAAGAGCAGAGGAGGACCCCTCTGTGACTGAAGGCAGCTAGATACTCTGCTGCGGAGCTGCCCATGAACTGTCGCTTTCTTGTCCCAGGTGCCTGTCTCCCTGAGTTCTCCAGGCTGAGGGTGCCAGATGACCATGCGATCTCAGATTTAGCCATGTACAACTATGTAGAGGTAGGCGAGCTGCACACAGACTTGTGGTCCTGTGGGCTACGCACATAGTGGCACTCTGTTAGGATGCACACAGCAGGCAGAGTCTCTGGCAAGACTCTGGGTGGGCTGTCACCCTGGCAGACTTTAGCCTAAGAGCTCCTTGGGAATGCCACCGGGGCAGCTCTGCTCCCTGAGGTGACCCCCAGGACAGGCAGTGGGAGAGCTAGTAAAATGCAGGGGAGCTCTGCCAAGACACCCTGCAAAGGGGTGATGGTTGCTCTGTTGCAGATGCGTGAGCATGTGAATTCAACATGGTTCATTTTCCGGAAGCATGTAGACAACTTCCTCCACACCCTCATGCCTTCCACCATTGTCCCACTGTACACCATGGTAAGGCCAGCACCTTGGTCCCCACTGCCTGAGCTCCCCACTGCAAGCTCCTCCTGGCTGGCTTTGAGGTGGTGATGTGCTCCTGCAACCCTCCCAGGTGACCTTCACCAGAATTCGCTACCATGAGGCACTTCAGCGTTGGAAATGGCAGAAAAAGGTTGGTCAGTGATGGTGCCTGTCCTCCCCATGCCATTAGCCTCATGAGCATCCTGCACACCAGCACTGCTCAGCTGCAGAGGGGGAGCTTTGGTGGTGGGATAATACCAGGTGGGTGCAGGTATGAAGGCCTTGGTGCCGCAGGGTAGGAGCAAACCTCTGCTGATGCCAGGGTTTCTCTTTGCACTTGCAGATAATTAATCGAGGGCTCTTTGTCATGGGGGCGGCAGGACTAGGTGGCACCTACC
Organism: Stercorarius parasiticus; assembly: GCA_013396915.1. Classification (NCBI taxonomy): domain Eukaryota; kingdom Metazoa; phylum Chordata; class Aves; order Charadriiformes; family Stercorariidae; genus Stercorarius; species Stercorarius parasiticus. The sequence continues at coordinate 45,672 of VWZL01005154.1, read as the reverse complement.
TGCTCATAAAACGTCTGTCACGGAACTTGGACTTCTGCATGGAAAACTTGTGGGGCTGGTCCCATTATCTGAAGAATATTGGAATTTTTCCCTTTGGCACACAAGTGGCTTAGATGTAAGGGGAGCTCCTGGTTGTAATAAAAGTGAAGCCATGTGCTGTTGGCTCAGCTGGATGATGTTTCACTTGGGATGTGGCTTGGCAGCTTCTGCAGCCCCTCTGCCCCCTGCCCCCTCGGGAGCGGCGGTAGTGCCTCTCCCTTTCCCTGGGCGAGAGGAGCCCATCAGAGAGCCTCTGCAGGGGCTCAGGCATATCTCTGCCTCATCTCAGCAGCCTTGTCTCGAGTGATGTGGTGTGTCATGGGCTGGGTGTGGGTTTTGGATGCAGTAATAGGGGGAGCTTCCTCCCTGCCCCAAATCAAAGAAAATATAGTTCAGTTATTCTTGGTGGAAATGAAGCAATTTTAAGAAAGGATGTCCTGGGGCAGCGCTTGAAGCCTGGGGAAAGGGCCGATCCACACCTGGCTGAGAAATACTTCTGACTTTTGCAACAGGTCTCCACAGAGGGACCACCAAGCCTTTGGGCTAAAGCAAGACCGGGGGCCTGGAGGACCCTCCTAGCTCACTGTTTTCCCTCTGAGCTTTTACATGTGCCTTAGCATATACTTCTGTCTAACGCAATTAAGGATCCTATTTCTCTTTGAAAAAGTCTGTATCCCTCATTGATTTTCTCTAACTGTCCTCCGAAGCATGTCTGTGGTTGCACTTGTACTGCACACGCTACACCAGCAGTAAGACCTGCAGCTGCTGACAGGGGAGACAGATTGTTCATGTTCAAGTAACAACAGCCTCTGCCTGGGTCCCTGGCAATGGGCATTGCATCCAAGACCCAGAGCCCTAAAGGGTGCCTCTGGTGTCTTTATGCAGCCAGGCATGGGGTGGATGGGGCATACACTGAGTTGGGGGTCCTTGAGACAAAAATAGTTGCAGGCTGGGATAGTACTGGGGGTAGTATCAGACACACTTTCCGTCTTTTTACCTTGCCCTAGACCCTCACAGTCACTGCTGAAGAACAGTAAAATGTCTCAAATTAACCCCATATCTGACGCAGTACAGCCACTCTTGTTTAAGGTGGTTTGCATATAGCTGCCAGCAGGTGGGCAGGGACGAGGACTGGTTTGCATCATTTAGTAAGTCATTTTTGGCTTGCAGGGGAGCACCTTTCAGGACGTAAATGGCAAATTAGCGTAGAAGAATGCTGGCCAGCATTTTTCCCAGGTACTATCTATGGGAGATGCTGGCAGCAATGACAGGATTTTGTTGTAGTTTCTCCAATGAACGCTTCATCTGCTGCCCTTGCACCTGATTCTTAGCAGGACAGATGTATTTATGTATTAATTTTTATTAATGTTAAACCTCTTCAGAGAGCAAATGAAGATGTGACATAATACAGCCATATGCGAACTATTCCCAAACTTAAGGCAAATATGGATTTGTACCACTGTTTCACAGGAATGACTCCACAACGTAAGAGCAATTAGCTGCTGTGCGTGGTTCGGAAAAGTGCTGAGCTGCAGATGCTCTGGATGCTGACAAGTTTTTTGCATGCCTGGCCCTTGGCATGTCTGAAGCGCTTGTAGAGCAGGGAAAAGATCTTGCCCCGGGGCTGGTGGAAGAAGCTGTGTCCGAGCTCTGAGCTGCAGGCAATGTTTCATGTGCTCAGTGCCAATGTTTCACAGTTCAAACAATTGCTCCTTTGCCTTCTTGTCATGCAGAGAGCTCAAGGCCTGGCAGAGGTAAGCCACGCTTGCATAAGCCCAAGTAGAACCTTGCCCAATGTAGGTCTGAGAGGGAAGTAACACTGGGAAGCAGCTGATGATTTAGAAAAAAGACTCAGTGCATGTTCCCCATCTGCTTTTCATCTCCAGGTACAGGTGCTCACTAACCCTTAGGGCCCATCATCTCACTGCAACCTCCACAGCAGACTGCCAGCCTGGAGGACCCTTCACATCCATCTTGGCAGTGAGTGCTTTAGAAACCAGTGCAAACATAGTGGTGGAGCCCAGTGCAGCAGGGGAATGCATGGAGCAGCCTGGGAGCAGATCCTACTAGGACAGAAAGAAAATGGCAGTTTTGAAATTCCAGCTCTAGATCAAAGCTCAAAGCACTCTATGACTCAGCTGGTTTTGGGGCTTGGTGTCTGAGACTCCTGCCAGAAGGCAAAGTTAGAGAGCTGAGACAGTACCAATTGGTAGCCGGTACAGGAACCGTTGCATGTGCCCACTGGTGAGACTTGACCTGCAGTCCCATCCATGGCAAAGCTGTGTCTGTTCCCTTCTCCCAACTCCACTAACTCAACCATCAAGCACTGCACCAGGAGACAGGCATGGTGCAGTCCCTCAGCCAGTGCCTGATGTGCTGGTGGCCTCTTGGAAGAAGGGAACAAACCAACAGGATAACGTAGAGGAGGTGGAAGCCTTAGTTTGAAATTTTCTTAGCTTGGCGTTTCCTTATTTAATTGTGGGTCTTAGTGCTGCCAGGTGCCGCTATACTTCACTGCCCATTGAACCTGGGGTTCACAACCGTGGTGGTGGCACTCCTGAAGAGGGGGTTATCAGCCTGGAGAGAGAGAGAGGTGAGAGGCCTGCATTGTTGTGCTGTATTGGGTTTTCAGTGGAGCATTACCCACCCCACCCCTCCCAATGTCGACAGTGCAGACAGTGTTGGCAGAAGAGCCCACAGGCTGCTTTAGCCCCCTGCAAAATCCAGCTGGGTTGCAAAACCAACAGTGGGGAGGTCTCAGGTCTGCCATGGCTGCCTCTGGAGATGATGTCCCCTCCAGGTGTCCCCACCACATGTATGTGACTGTCTCAGCACACCCCACCATGGATAGTCTCTCTTACGTCATTCCACTTGGCCTTGGACTTCTCCTTCTCAAACCGGCGATATTCCCGGCGGTCAAACAGCTCCGTCAAGAGACGCCAGATCAGCAGGAGCACCAGGCCGATGAGGGCCACACCGGCAACAGTGCTGCCGACAATCAGCGCAACATTGGGTGGCTTTGGGCACTCTGCGGGGCAGACAGATGGTGTCCGGCTGCAGCCCCTGGCAAGGTGGTGAGGCCATAGCAGAGCTGGTAGCCTGCCTGCAGAGGGGCAGGAGGAGCAGGGCTGGGGTACCTTTTTTAAGATCAACGGTGATGGTGTACATCTCCTCGCCGTCCTCCTGGGCCATGCGGAAGGAGATCCAGCAGTTGTGGGAGTCCTTCTCCCTGCACTGCCTGCTCGTCCCTGTCAATTCCTTGGCCATCTGGATGTTGGGGCAGGCCTGGGAGCAGTTCTTCTCGAAGGGGCCACTCATGAAGGCATTGCATTCCACGCAGGAACTGCAAAAGAGGTGTCCACAGCTCACCTCTGCAGGGGCAGAGGCCCTCTCACCTGGCTTTGGCCGCGGCTGGGCTCTGCCCCAGCGCAGACAGGGCTTGCCTGCGCCTGTGCAGGAGATGGCGGGGATCCCCACTGCCCTTCGTGCCATCTCTGCACGTGCCACTTACACATATCTGCTGCAGGGCGAGGGGCAGCCGGGGCACTCCTGGCAGAAGGGGGGCTGGTATCCCCCCTGGCACTGGCAGCGGTTGCAGTGGCAGGTCCCGCGGCCACTGCACTCGTTGCCATGGGTGTTCAAGCAGCCATCTGTCGACTTTTTGCACTGGCAGGCGCTGCCCTGGTACATTGGCGTGCACTTGCACTCCCCGCAGTCGCATTTCCCGCGGTCTGCAGGGGAAGACCTTTCAGACCAGGATCCTACAGATAGCCAGGTCACCCTCCCTCTGTCCATGCTTCAAGAGCTCTCCATGACACCCTCCATGGGATGGTCAAGGAGGTCCTGCAGGTTGGCACGGTGGGACCCAAGTCCCCCAAACCCACCCATTTGGATTTTGGCAGGGAAAGACAGAATCTGTCTGGGGATTTAATCTTTCTAAACAGTGCTCCAGTGGAGAATCCATCATGCAGATACATTACCTTCGCCACCACAGAGGGAGCCATTGTGAAACTCGCAGTTCATGTTGTCGCACTCACAGAAGGTGCCATAGATCTGCTTGTTGGGCACATCGCTGGTGTGGCAGATGCACTGCCCACAGACACAGTCCCCCAGCCCCGAGCAGATGACTGAGCTGTTGTCCTTCCGGCAGCTGCCCTCCAGCTCCTTGCTGGTCTTGCCTTTGGTTTCGCACTCGCAGTTCTTCCCCGTGTAGCCCGAATTGCAGCTGCCATCAGAGGAAAGGAGTGAGCCTGGGTCAGCGGCCACAAGAAATGCTGTGGAGCCAGCGTGGGGCCCAGACCTCAGCCAAAGTGGAGCAAATCTGAGACAGCCTCACTGAAACCCAAGCAAGGTGTGTTGGTGCTAAACTCCATGATGAAGCAGGGTGGCTGATCAGGAGGAAACCTCAGAAATGCTGCTGCTCTCCCTGCTGGTCATGTTTACAACACCAAACAGTTGCCCGGAAATCATTGTTACGTTCATAATTTCCAAAGCCTTGCCAAGAAGATCTGAGTGTTTCCTGAGGAAACCCAGTCTTTTCCTCTCCCTGTCACTGAGGGGCCATGAAGCAATAATTGCACTTAAAGACCTGTGAGAACTACAGCCCCAAAGTGGGATTTTGAGAGACTTCTACTGCAATCTGTGTCTGCTCAATGCGTGGGTTGGTGGATAGTTGGATGGATGGGTGGGTGGATGCCCTTAGGAAAGGAGCAGAGGCTCCACCAACAGAAGAGAGAGCTCTGTGTTCCCTCCTCCATGAACGTAAACTGCCTCTCTGAATAAGAAAATTGGTGCAAAGCTGCAGAGCCAGGCCAGAACTGATCGCCACGTGTACACCTCTCTGCTGAGCCCTCACCCAGCCCCACATTCTCCAGGTGCACAGGTGCTTGGAGGAACCAAGCGTACCACACAGCTGCCCTTGGCTTGGCCCAACAGCCCTCTCCCAGCAGCTCCCCATCTCTTGTCAGCGTTTGAAACAGTGTTTTGGAGTGACAGCACGTACCTGCAGATCCCACAGACAATGCTGCCTTTCCCACTGCAGGCAGTTGGGTCAGGCTGCTCATTGCAGTTGCAGTTGCAGTTGCTGTCCAGGTGGACAGTGAGGGTATCTGTGAAGCCCAGTGGCCGGATGGTGAAGGACTGACTTTTGATGCACTCCTTGGCTGTGACCTTCACTTTGAAGATGACCTAAAAAGTGCAAAGTGAAGAAAGGGAAGGGCCAGAGGCTGTCAGGTAGCTTCAGCAATCGGAGGGTGGTATCGGCCCCTGGCTGAGCACACACACATCCAGCTCAATGAAGGATACCCCCATCACACAGCATTTTGGACACTCTTTGCATTAAATGAATGTAAACAGAAAGCTTGCAACAACACACTTGGTTCCTGCCATTAAACAGGATGGGCATCAGGAACCTTGTGAGCTATGGAGCATTCCTGGTATGGGGGAATGTACCTCATCATTGATCTTGACGTTGTCACACTGCCCTCTCACTTCGTCCGAGACGACCTTGTTCTTACTGCATATGGAGTCATATTTGACATCCAGGATGTCCGGCAGGGTAGAGTGGTCCAGGATGATCCGTGAAGAGAGGTTCTGTGGGGAAATGGTGGAGAAAGTGCCATCAGTCCAAGAGGAGACCAGAGCAAGGGGGTGTGGGGTTGCTGGTCAGGGCTTCCCCCCAGCTCAGGGGGTAGGGGCAGAGAGCACCCTAGGCTGGGGTTTCAGCTGCCTAGGGTGGCTTGGGAAAGGCACATGATAGCATTGGAGAGATGGGAACCTCTTGCTTGCTGTGGGCAGACTCAGCATGTCCTGGTCCCAACTGCTCTCTGACAGTGAGGACACATGGAGGACACACGATGGGAACCTTTCCTTGCTCCAAGCCCTGCGAGGCAGGTGAAACATAGCTTCCTCCAGCACTTACATTGTAGGCCACCTGGATGAGTTCAATGATGTTGCTGGAGTCCTCATTCAGCTCTCCCACCGCCGACTTTGGGATCATCTCACTGAGTTTCTGCCAACAGAGAGTAAAGAGGTCAGCGGTCCCCCCCATGGGACGGTGGAGCAGGGGGCAGCGTCAGGAGGACATGCACAGCTGTTTCTGTTCCTCCTGGGGAGGGATGGGAGGCTCTTGAACTATCTGAAGTCTCCTTACCTTGTAAACATCCACCACCTTACTGGTGACAGCAAAAATGGGCTGAATGTTGTTTTCAGCAAGTTTCTGGACCAGCTGGCCGACAGATGGGTAGTCCTAGGTAGGGAGAGGAATGCTGCACTCAGCGTGATCTCCCCTACCAGCAGAAGGGTGGACAGTTTGGGTTTAACAGCCTAAATTATGGTGATTATGGTAATCTTGTGGTCTCAGCAACAGGCTTTTTATGTGACTTTTTTTTCTGCCTGGGAGAGCGAGGCTGAGGGTGCACAGCTGCCCAGAGCTGTCCCTGGGTACTTACAAACTCATTGCTCTTTTTGTACATGTTGTCCTCCAAGTGGCACTGGCCATCATTGGGGGTCAGGATGGCCCCGAGCTTGCCATCACCGGCGAAGTGGAAGCCGTCATCAGTGGCATAAACCAGCAAGCGGGTCACATTGCGCCAGCCGATCAAGTCCTGCAAGTGACATGGAGACCTGACCCTGAGTGTGGCTGGGAGGACATTGCCAGTGGGCATGACACAATCCTTGCCAAAGCACAGCAAATCTTGTGTTGGCCACAGTGTGGGGCGGGGAGCATGGAAGAAGTGGGTTACAGGAGATCAGGTTCAGGAAACGGGTAAGATGCTCTCTTATACTCGCCCAGAGTAACATGCCCCGCTGCTGCATCAGGACTTATACACAATGGGCTTCCAGAGCCCACCTGGGAAGGGACAGACCCATCTCCTGAGGGACAGTGCATGAGTGTGGCTTGCAGTCCTCACACCTGCCCACAGCTGCTGGTAGTGGGGCAGATGCAGGGACTCACCCCGCACACTGCTGCCTGCATCATGGCATCCAGCCCCCCCTCTGGGGCATCCAGGTTGCCTGAGATAAACTGCTTCCCCACTTCGTTCTCAAACTTCTTGGCATTGTCGGTCAGTGAGAGGATGTGCTTGAAGGCAAAGGGAGGCTGGCATTGCTTGTCCTTATTGGGGCACGGGTTCTGCAGCTTCTCGGGGTGCGTGTTCACGAAGGGCAGCACTGTCTTGTCCACGAAGGAGCCAAACCCTAGGGCATCCAGGACCATAGCGTCAGGGGCAGGCAGGGACCAGTGGCACAGGGCATGGACAATCTGCTGACCCCCATGTAAGTGTCCATGACCCTTGCCCCAGCACACACTACAGCCTGGCAGAGCATGGGTCATGCTGCACGTTGCCTGAATCCCGCTGCAGCCCTGCAGCTCTTCCAGGCAGCAAACAGCTGTGCCAGGGTCCCGTGCCAGACAGGCTCACCTATGCGGCGAGAAGGTGTGGTGCTCTCTAGTGCCTTGAGCAGCTTTCCTCCCAGCTTCTTCACCTTCTCCAGATCATCCAGCATGGAGTAAGAGAGGTCCATGAGGTAGTAGAGATCAATGGGGTACCCCATGGCGCGGCGAAACTTCACCTCAAATACAGCGGGCTGGCCTGCGGGACCGGACACCAGGATCAGCTGCCATGCTGTGGCTCACATCTCTCCCCATCACCCACCCCACTCCTCCCGCCTCTCTGGGATCCTCCTCTCTTTTGGAAGAAAAGGGGAGGAAATGTGGGCTGTGGTGTGCCCTGCATTCTGGCTGAGCCTGGGGGGCAAACGGAAGGGTGTTGGGAACGCCAGGCAGACCATACCGATCCTCAGTTTCAGGTGCATCTCCTGGGGAGTCAGCTGTATGTCATTGCTTAAGGGACTGTTCTGTGACGTTGTAATGTCATTGACTGGAAACTCAATCTCATTGTACGGGCATCCCCTCTGCTGCAGCTGGTCAATGGTGTCGCAGCGGATGGAGTCCGGCTCACCAGCTTTAGTGAAACTCTGCATGTTGCAACATCAGCAGGAAAAAATCAGAGGACCACAAGATGAATGGGCTAGCTACAAGATGACCCAGCTCCCAAACCAGGTCTCCATGGTATTGATGGAGAAAGGAAAGTTGAAGGGTCCTATCTATCAGATTCCTCCTGGCCCCATCCACCATGTAGGACATGAAACACTCCCACAATGCAGTCTCCCCCCTCCACCGCAGGCAGGGCCGGGTGGGCAGGGTGACCATCCTGCTGCCTGTTAGCTGACTGCTGAGGGCTGACAGTGTGAGAGACTATGTGGACCTACCGGCTTCTTGCACCAGGCGCAGCCGGGACCGGACTGGATGCAGTCCTTGCATGTCCCCACCTTGATCTTGGGGCACTCCATGGCAAAGGCTGAAACAAAGAGAAGACAGAGTTGGCGTGGTGGGGACTCAGGAGAGGCCAGTCTGCAGTGGTGGCAGCCATGGGGTGCTTTGACACCCAGCACTGGGCACCCATGCTGTCCTGAGCCCACCCTGCCTATAAAACCCACACTGGCAGGCCATGGCACACGCAGGCCCTGGCAGGGATCTCACCTGTCTCACTGTCCCTCAGCTGGGCTGGCTTAAGTTAACTCCAGATCCCAAGAAATGCAGGATCTGGCCCTTGCACATCTCTCAGTGCCACGTTCCTGCCACTGTTGAGCAGTATTTGGGTTCCTCCCCTGTTTCACTGCCCATGTAAGGTGCTGGAGGAAAGGCAGTGAGGAAGGGCAGGTCGGGCTCACCTGTCAGCAGCAGCAGCAGCACCCAGGTCACCACTGGCAGCTGGAGGCAGCAGTCACGCAACATTTTCTGCAGGACAAAAAGCATCCCTGTGGCCACTTGGTGCGTGGCATCTGCAGGAAAGGGAGCCCTCAGACCCTACAGAAAGTGGCTACAGAGAAGGGTGGCCCCACGGGGATTCCCACAGCCACCTCACCGCAGGCACAGCCTGAGAGCGTGACCCTGCCGCAGCCCTGGGATAGGCAGCTGGGGTCGGGGCACCCACCCTGGGTGTGTGGATTGCCTCAGGATGGGTGTTGGTGTGCTTTTACAAAAATAAGTTCGTTTCCAATATACATAGCTTTTGTACTAAATGTGGAAGTCCACAGAGCGGGAACTAACTTGCACTGTATTGCTATGCATTCAGCTGAACTGCTGCAAAGCTTGATGTAGTGTTTATCCAGACTCTTTAACCTACATGAGTATATCTGTGTAACATTGGAAAATCTCAAGCACTGCATTTAGTTTTTACTAGATGTGAGTTTTTTCAGCTTCTGTGTCAAGCTATATTTGTATGGAAATTGGAATCAACATTAAGAAGACCCTTTCTGTTAATTAACTAGCAAGGCGTGCTAGATAAATGGGAAAAAAGCCTATTACTACTTGCTTTACATTTAATTGTTTCATCAAGGAAATGAAGTATTTAATGTAGTGAATTAATGTAAGTTTTCCTACTGAGGGTTTCCAACAAGCAAGGGTTTCCAACATCACAGCATGGGTGACTGACATCCTAGGAAAGCTGCAGTCCCATCTCTGAGGGAAGTGGAGAGGCTGGCTTGACCTGTGTGGTGAGGTCCAGCTTGATGGTGTGGCAACCACCAGGCTGGCTTTTGCACAGTGTGCAGGTCGAGGAAGAAGGACAGGGCGTTAGAGTCAGACCCACACGGGGAGTGGGGCGAGGACATGATGCCATGGATGGGGGCTCTGATCCCAGGGCTGGGGAGGTGGCTGCACATTCCTTACTGGCATTCAGGGAAAGGTCTCCCAGCACATCATCCAAACCCCACAAGCACTTGCTATCCCCAGTTACACCAGCATTTCAGAGCATGCCAGAGACCCTGTTCTTCACAAGCACATTCTCACGTTGCTTTTCCTAGCTGCTTACACTACTTATTTCTTGCCCCAGAGCACATCTCCTGATCCCAGAAATTAATGCCATCCATAAAGTTGGATAAATCGCTCTCAGGGAGTGATTTTTCAGTGTCCTTCCTGTGGTGTCAACAAGATCATGTTCATTAACACCATCATTTCCCGTAACGCCTTCCCCCCAGCACAGCTCTGTAGCAAAACCCAACAGAGTCATGGCCTTACAACACAGACGCACATGGGGAAGTGAGAAAAGAGGAAATTGTTAAAAGGAAAAAGGAATAAGAAAGCACAAAGGAACAACAAACATTGCCCTTTTTAGCAATATTAGACACAGTTCTAACACTGCCCAGAGCAAGAAAACAACCACTCCCTGTCTCCTACAACTTGGCACAAAGGGCCATCACCCTTCTTGAGAATCTGCCAAATTAACAGCTCAGAGTCAAATGGAAATACGAAAACAAGGGAAACCTTCAAAAGGCACCAGGGCCAGGTTAATATATAGGGCTGCTCAGATCCCCTTCTGAGATGTCAGAATGTCCTTTCTTAGTTCGTCAGCCTCTGTAACATACCAGACGAGCAAGCGATGACACTGGTCAGCCTTGAAAGAAGGTCTGATCTCCTCCTGAGGGCAGAAAGAAAATCTAGGTAGGTTGATGGATGTCATTTCAGTGGTATTTGCACATTGAGGTTTGGTGCCCAAATGTAGTATGGACTTGGAGATGCGGTAGGACTGCTAAGGAGTCATGTGGATATGAAGGTTTGCAGCCTTGGGAACCCCACCCTGCCCTGGAACCAGCCTCCCTGGCAGAGCTCCAGCAGTCTTGCCACCACACAGCTGCACAGTCAACAAGGCTCCTCTGTGGTCACCCAGTCAAACCCTCACGGTGATGTGGCCCAGGAGCTCACTCTGCCATGTCTGGCCCAAGACCATCCTGTGGTGGGTGGACAGAGCCCTCCTTCACAAAGACATCCTCCACAAGTCCCTCTCAACCACCACAGTTCACCTGGATAAGTCTTAAGGGGAACGCTTATTGTCACAGCTGCAACATCCCATCCTGCATGATACGCACTTGCTGTGCTTAGCTGGCCCAACACATTTTTGTCACTTCCAAATACTGCCAGCACTGTTTGAGCTTGCAGACAACAGGTAAAATCTCTTAAAGTATAAAAAAAGAAAAAGGTCGTAACAGTAAAAGCTTTTAACAAGGTGGAGCGGACACCAGATCCCTGTCAGACCCTCCTGGGCGCACCTTGCTACGAAGTTACTTTGATCACTCATTTGGCTGTGGCACCATGTGCCCAGGATGTGCCTGGTAACCTGTGCCAGCCCAACTTGGGAGGTCCTCCAAGACTCCTACGCACAACTGGCTCCTTCTTGGACCACATTTACTGTACTCTTAGCTGTATTCACGCTCTTCATTTGTTATTCATTGCTGCCTATATCTGCTTTGCCGCATAGGCCGAGTTAATTACTAGTGCCCTGGGGATACTGAAAATAGTGGGAGCTCATATTTCTGCAAACCCTCCCAAAAAACAGGGCCAGAGAAACAGGCTCTTGCCCAGCAACAGCTGCCACTGCTGGCAGGAGGGAAGCACTGACCCGCATTTCCTGTAACACTCAGCTGATCGACACCCCAAATATGCCTGATAAGGCTACAGCTCTTTGACAAGCTAGAAGTTCCCACACAGGCTCTGGGGGCCAAATCCATGGGCTGGATGAGGTCCTGCCATCCCCCCTGCCCAATGTTTCCGAGTGTTTAACTCCTGCTGCCATGCCAAGGCGTGGGGTGGTGATGGGGTGGATCGAGGCTCTGCGAGCTCCTCATGCTTGCTGGAGGTTAGAGGTTCCTGCTTACAGGCTCATCTCATAAAATAAGGCAAGTTTCCAATTAAAACTGGATTAAAAAAAGCTCTCAAACCCCAGAAATAAAGTGGGAACCTCAACATGTGCCCAGCTCTGGCTGCTACTGAATTTTGTAACATAGAATTCATTTTGTGGGCTGGATTTGGATGCCTTTCTAATCCCCAAAGTCGTTTCTTTCCCTTGTCACAAGAATGTAAAGCACGCCCTGATACTAGGGGAGAGAAGCAGAAGACAGCTCACCACTTCTTTTCTTTTGCTGTGGAGGGAAATTATTCATGGGTATGTGGGTGGATAAGTGTATATGTGACATAGGGTGACATTCAAAGAGAACAAATGGGGCTTCTGCTTTTGTCTGCCTCCTTATAGTGTTCAGAGGAGGGGAAAGCAGTTTTTCGGTCTGACACTCTGCATTAGCAGGGCTCAGACATGGGCCTCAGCAGCATTTTCTCCAACCCGCTTTGTGATTGCTTTGGCTCAGTCCTGGACTTGCACTGCCACCGCCAGTCCTGGGTAATCTTCTCCTGGGTGTGCTCTGCCTGGGATGTTGGGTATTTTTCCTCTTTTTCATAAATTAAGGCAAGCAGAGGGATGCACACAGTCCATCCTCCTGCCCTGGTGTGAAGGAGAACAGTAGAGCTTTACAACCACCTTCATCCCAGGGTGGGGAGTGGGGTGCTGAGACCAAGCGCCCTGGCTAGGGGCAAGGCACGTTGCCACCAGGCTCTGCTCCCTGGCCAAGGTTGTGTGGTGGCTTCGGCACTGGGGGGAGAAGGCTGCACCCCAGGACCAGGGTCCTCCTTGTCCCTGAGCTATGGTCTTCTTGACACGTCTTGGGCGGCTTGGGACTGGGGCTCTGCATCATGAAGAGTCCTTTGTAGAAGCCACCAGGGTATTCCATCTATGGAGCATCCCTTGCTTGCTATATGTTATATACCTGTCATGACTCAGGCAGAGCAAGATGCTCCTGAAGGCTCTGTGAGCCGTAAAATGTGAAGGTGGCCATGGGGAAGGTGCACAAAGAAAGGGCTGGGTGCTGTCCTGCGTGCAGGCAGGAAGCAGAGCTGGGGCATGCCAGCCTCTCAGGGCACTGGGCATGCTGGGGGGTGTCGGTGGGATGGAGCAGGCTGCTATGCAGCATGGAGGAGCGAGTTGGGATTTATAAATAGGCTTGATGTTGATGCTAGTGGTGATCTCATTGCTATAAATAAGATGAGCGTTCAGCAGCAGAGACGAGTCTTGCAGCCTGTTAGCCACAACTCCCCTTCAGTGCTTTGCTAAATATCTGCTTTCTTGCTAAACGGGAGGACGTGCTCTTGTGCCCAATATCCTGGGAGGACGTCTGGGGCGTTTGCACCATCCACATGAATGGGTGAGGTGGCACTGATGTCACTGCTTTTGCCTTGGTGCCCGAGTGCTTCCTCCATGCTCCCAAGTATCCCTGGTGCCACATCACCATCATGCTGTGACAGAGATGCCAGGTATTGCACCCAGCAGTGCTGCTCCTTCCCCCCCCCCGCAACTCTGGGTGGCCCCAGACCCCATGCATGGGTGGTAAACGAGTGGAGTGGGGTACTGCAAGGATGTGAGAGTGGATGTCTGTTGGCTTGTGAGCATTTCTTCCATCACTTGGTTGTGTCATGTGGATAGTTCCCATCAAGGCAGATGGCCATACACAGGGCTGCCAGCTGGCTAAGACCCTCTCTGTGCAGAGTGTTACAACTCNCCTTGGCTCTGAGTGCCAAGGTCCCTGGGTCCCCATGGCACCCTCACCCTGCTCTGAGAGGCTGTAGGTTTGTGCTGTTGGGTCTCCCTGGGAAGGGCCTGCCCTGCCGGCTGTCGTGCCCTGGGTAGTCTGGGATTTTTAAGAGCAGAGGAGCCATTTCTTGTGTCTGACGTCCAGTGGGCATCACCCCTTGGCCAATCCCAGTGGGGATGCTGTGACAGCTGCTGGGTTTACAGAGATGCAGGACAGAGTCCCGTGGCTGAGCAGGGACCCAGGGACCTACCCGAGGCCACAGACTGTCCTCTGGAGCTGGCAGAAGTTGTGCTTTGTGGGAGCAAAGGAGGGATCCCCTATCGCCACCAGCCCTGGGGTGACTCAAGTATGTCTTTCTCTGAGACAATGAATCACCCTGCACTGCACTCTCCAGCACGCTGAGATCGCTTGTAACTGAAACAGCACCAGGGTGAGGACAGAAAAAGTGCAAAACCACCATGTGAAGCAGGATGTGACAGCGAAACACACTGTTTAAAACCTTCCCACACCTCGCAGAAGCTGCGTACCAGCTTCTGTGCCGGCCACAGGGTGCAACACCTCTGCAAGTATTCACATGTTCACTTTTCACCTGCCTGGGAGGCTGGGAGCTGGGGCCGTGGCGTTGGAAAAAGCATCAAAAACAGACACCAGGCTGCTTTCCCTGACACCTGGGGCATGCCCCACATTTTTCCTGCACCTGAGAGCCATGGAGATTTTGGGAAGGACCTGCTCTTCCTGGGGCTAGTTTGTCTGCAGCCTCTGCTGTCTTCCCTGCCCACTGCCAGGCGTTTTCAATGGTCACTGGCAGAGTACTTGAAGTGTACAGCACACAGAGAGTTGGAGGAGAAGAGCGAGGGTCTCACCGTCCTCTCCCACCTCTTCTCCTGGGCCCATAGGGGTGCAGGGAGCTCCAGAAAGGCCCCTGTGCCAGCATGCACTGCGCTGAGCCCCTCCCAGCAGCCATCCCCACCGCCCTCATGCCATTCCACTACACAGTTCTCTCTTCCCCTCTGAGCCGTCACATCCTGCAGCCAGCAGTGGGTGCTTGTATGGGAACCAGCGAGGAAGAGGGGGGTCCCAGGATGGGAACCAGCACAGCCTCCAGCCCTGGTACTTGCCCAGTGCTGCCGGCTGGGCACGTAGCCAGCGCCACCCTCCCCGGCGCCATATGTGTGCAGGGAGAGCATGCTGCACCCTCTCTCCTCTCCTTTCCAGGCCTGTGGGGCAGCAAGGAAGGGGTTGTGTGGGGTCCCAATAACGACCTGCAGTTCCAGGCTTAATCCTACCACCAAAAGCAGAAATGTTACAAACCAGGCAAGCTGCCTTTGCAAAGGCTGCGCCGACTGACCACTGCGCCATGCCACATGTGGGAGGGACACCACACCGAGCTCCCTGAAGCCCATCTAAGGGCTTGAGTGGCAGGAGGTTAGACCAAGAATTACAAAACAAATTCACTGGAAACACCAGAGCTATGAAACAGCCTTGTTGCCTGGCTGCCTCTCACCACCCCCCAGGAAAGGAGGAAGAGAAGCAAAGAAAACGGAGATGCTGTACTTGCCTCGCATCAAGCCCTCTCCTCTGTTCCGTGCTTGGGCTGGGATGAGGATGGTCTCAACTTCTCAAGTTTGGCTGGGAAAAGCAGACGGGCTTTGGGAGCTTTGCGATGCACCCCAGTCCTTCCTTCCTATTTCTGTCTTACAGTCGGCTGGGGCAGAAAGGAGGAAGTTGAAGCGGTGGCTGTGGGAGGGCGTGTTCTCCCCCCCAAAACCTGAACAGCCCCACTCGTGCTGGCCAAAGCCCTGCCAAAGCATCCTGCCCTGTGGCACTGGGGCTGGTCTCCTTCCTGGGCTACACCAGGGGGTCTGCAGCCCTCCCACTGCACCTGGGAAATGGACCCTGTCAAAACCCGCCCTTTTTGCCCCACTTTTAACATTTCACAGCAATTGCTGGGGGCCAGCCCATTCCCCCAGCAGGCAGATAATGCTGGTAATGGGGGAAACCACTTCCTTTGGGAGCTATCAGTAGCCCCTGAGTGTGGAGTAGATGGGGATCTGGCTCCCCCCAGACTCTGGATTGGGCTCAAAAATGTTTGTCAGGGCTCACTGCTGGTCTAGTGAGGCCTCCTCACTTGGCAGAGGATACCAGCGACGTTCTCATTGTTGCACAGCTCAGGGCTGTGTGGGTTTTTTTTAAGCAGCCTTCAAATTTTGTTGTGCAGACTGCAATAACTCCTCCCAATGCACCCGCAGTAGTATGTCCCTGAGCAGAAAGGAACTGGCTCCTGGCAACTATCGCTTAACCTCTTTAGGGCACTAAATTAAAAAAAAAAAAAAGTCATTTAGAAAACGTGTGGGATCATAGATTTTTAATAAAGATAATTAATGCGAAGCTTTTCTTAACTGTTTTGTAGGTTTCCCTTCCAGCAAGCTAACACTGAGTGACCACGATGCATGGTAAGACACCGATGCCATTCACCTGCTGCTGTCCTACAGTTATGGAGCTGGATTTATTTTTGCAGCAAGCAAAGAGAATCACAGTGCTAGCAGCAAATTTCTGAGCACTAATGAATGCTCTATGGGTTAGTGTTTTTATTAAAGACAACAGAGATCTGTGCTGGTTTCATCACAACTGGGCACTGGGTGTAGCTAGAAAGCATTGTAGCAATGCTTGCAGTGGGATGGGAGAGTCAGAGCAGCTATTGTCCGGCTGGTGTGGGATATGGTGGGGATGGAGCCCAAGGATGAGCCTTCTGGGAGCTGAGGTGCTCACCCTAGTTTGCTCGGAAAGCCCAGGTGGCTGCAGCTGGATGCTGCAGAGCAGCCCCCAGCCCTGGAGCAACAGGGCTGGGGTGGATAAAGCTGGGAAAGCTAGTGAGGCTTCCTGCCAGCGTTGCCGGTTGCAGATCTGAGGGAAGGAAGTGTGCTCGAGTGAGATGAGCTGTTGTAATTTTTCCTTTTGTATCGCATAAGGTCCTTATTGGGCTGCTCCTTTCTCTTCAATTATTTCATTGGGTTTGTCAAACTGCTGTGCTCCGGCTGACAGGTCGAGGGAAGGCAGTGGGAGAGCTGCTGTGGCAGCAGAGCGGGTATACCATGGGCCCTTGTAGCCCAAAGCTGAAGCTCACTGGCATGCTCCCCGTTCCTTCTGAGCTGTTCCTCATGCTCTCTTGCAGCTTTGGCCTTGAGTGAACATTAACAGCAAAGCACTGTCCCGGGGGACCCTTAACACCACTTTCCCCCTGCCTGCAGCGTATCAGTGCTCAGCCTGGTAGCTCATTAGTCCTGGCTATTTGCTACATGTATTAGCCAATGAGTAGTTACTCTTACGCTGTGCCTGTGCTTTTACAACAGCACACAGGACAAAGATGTCCAAGCAGAAGCAAGCCAGGGCTGGAGCAGACAGCATTAGGATGCTGGTGTACAACCTCTCCTGCAGCTGGCAAAATGTATGCTTCTCCAGTGTGGGTTTCACCTGTATGAGGTTTTAATCTTTGATACTTCCAAGTTTGGTAACAACTTCAATTTTTTAGAGAGTCTTTTTGTTTTAGAGAGTCAATTTTAGAGTCTTTTCATTTCTACATTTCATTTCTCCTTGCTGCTGTTTCAGCCTGCTGTAGGTGAAGTGGGTGGCCATCCTTTGGAGATATGTATGTGCTTAATCGCAGTGTGTGGATGTGTTGGATACTCCCCAACCCAACTGTAAGCATTGTAAGTTGTTAAATATTCCTTTTTCTATTTTCTTTTAACCATCTTCATTTTTAATTAGTTACCCTTTTAAATTTTATTTTTACTAGAATGGATTGTGTTTCCTCCCCCCCCCCGACTGTGGGACCATTGTGGTTTTTGCAGGATGCTCTTGAGGGTGGGGAGTGGGGCATCCAGCTGGGTGCACTCAGAGCGGTTGTTGCCTGGAGTTGTTCATTTTGTTGATCAGAGATGTCATTTTGCTGCTTTGCTCCTAAATTATGCTCACCAGCCTACAGCAGGGTAATGGAAGCTTTCCTAGTGTTATTTTCTATCCTTGACAAGTGTTAAATCTTCCTTGGTGTGTTCCAGCCACTGCCATACTCTGGCTGAACAAGCAGCACAATGGGAGCAGGGATTTGGGGCTCCTGTGGGATCTCCATCCTCAGAGATATTTTTTATCTTCAACCTTATAGTATTTGTATAGGGGTATGCTTGATTGTGAGCAGGTGCCTAAACTGGATGTGACATCTTTCCAAGCAGCTCCACCCTCCAAGGGACCTCTCCTTGCATTTCCCCATGTCCTTGGCACCCAGGAGGAGGGTCACCAGCTGTGCACTTGTGTGCCACTGCTTGCCTTGCACTTCTGTGCTACCCACACCAATACAGACTCATCAACCCCTTGGCTGGGTGGGAATGGCTGCTGCCCAGGAGATGGACTTGTGATGCTGTCCTTCCTGCTGGGAACAGCTTTGCTTCCTCCGGCCTCGCTCTTCTCATCCTCTGGCACACCCTCGCTCATCCATCTGCAAGCCAGGGCTGAACAAGGCACCTGGGGAAAAGCAAAAAGGAAGTTCAGTTGTTGTGGAGAAGTACATGGCAAGAAGTTTGCTTTATTTTAAGAAAATCAGTTACTAGTGAACAGGATATTTCCATTGTATTTTTTGTATTGTTTTTTGGTGTTTTTTGGTATTTTTTGAGGTTTCAAAAGAGCAGTGGAAAAATGCTACCCAGGGTTGCCCCGAAGCAAGAGGGGTGGGTGAGTGTGTGATGTGGGTCCCTGGGGCTGCTCCCCAGTGTCAGGCCCTGGGAAATACAGCTCCAAGCGGGCTGGGGAGGGCAGAGAAAGACCAGCTGGAAAATGAAGACCCATTAACCATGGAGCATCTGTCAGAGCTTTTTAAGAGCAAAACCACTGGGGCTCCCAAGGCTGGACCTTTTTATTCACCTGGGAGGGAGAAATGGCTTTGCACTTCATCCCATCACGTGTGCAAAGGTGCAGTGAGGGCTGTGGCTATTTTGTTGGAATTCGTCACCTGGGTCTGTGACTGCAAGGTCAAACATGTGCTCAGGCTCCATGGGGGCTCATCAGGTATTTTTTGCTGTTATAACTATGGAAATAATTTCTGGCAGGGAGTTTCAGAGTTCGTTTTTCTGTCCTACCGTGGCATCCCAGTCTTTGGCTAGTGCTGCTGAGGCCTCAGCTCTTCCAGGGGCTCACATCAAACTTTGACCATGTCACAGAGTCTCTGGGTTTAACCTAAGCACACTGAACAAACACCCTCCAGATGTTTCCAGGAGCCACCTTCGGCAGGCTGCCTGTCCCACTGCCAGCCTGAAGGCGATTAACCTCCCCGGCTGCCCATCAAAACCACCGGCTGCAGAACGCTAGCGTTTAAGACGCCACCATTACGCTTCAGAGTTAACAGCCCCGGAGCGGGCTGGCTGGGGCTGCCGCGGGAAGCTCCCCAGGGGCCGCAACCCCGACGCGGCCCAGGCTCTCCGCTGCCGCAGCCGCCTCGGGAGCCGTCGGCACCTGCCGGCAGCGCCCGGCCGGGCGGGGGCGTCCCCGGGACGTGAGAGGCGCGGCAAAGGCCGTCCCGCCCCCTTCCGCCCGGCTCCGCCACGCCGCTCGCCATGGTGGGGAAGGCCAGGCGCCCACGGCTACACCGCGCCGCCCCCCGGCCCTTGCCCGCCCGGGATCGGCCACCGCTCCCCGAGCCCGAGCACAGCCCCGGCCCCGGCGCGGGCGGCTGGAGCGCAGCAGCCGCCAAGGTAGCGGGGGCGGGC
>VWZL01005154.1:0-26325 GCA_013396915.1 Stercorarius parasiticus | reverse complement strand
CACGCGGTGGCCGTCATGGGCGCAGGACCCTCGCGGGGTGTCACCGCACCGCCAAGTATGGCTCCGCAGGGTGTCTGAGGACACCCCTTAGTTCTGGACATGGTGAAGCGCTGGTGGTGGCTTACAGGATCAGAGCGGCAAGAGATGGAGTTAAATTGTTTCCCGAAGGCCGGTCTCCTTTTTCTGCTTAGAAAAGTCGAGTTACGTCCTTGATGCTGTTCTTGCGGCCTTGAAGCTGCTGTGGTGCTCTTTGCTGGGCAGCTGCTTGTCTCTCACGCAGCGTATCACCAGTGGAAGTGTGCCGACAAGGGCAGGGCTCATCGGAGCAGGCAGGGAGGCGAAACGAGGCTGGAGCTCCAGGATTCCAGCACAATGTGCACCATGGGAGTCCCAGCGTGCTGCTCCAGGGGCGGCTATTGCTGCTGTATACTATCAGCCACGATGGTGGAACTGCCACATAGTGGCAGCTATGGCAGCTACACTGTGGCAGCCGCCATAGCATCACCAGGCCTTTGGCATGCAGAGACAAGAGCCTGCTTAGGGAGGTGGCGGTGGCAGACACGTGCTCCTGCTGGTGGGAGAGAGGGTGCCTGTGCTGCGTCTTGGTGGGGTAACTTGGATGCAGTAGTGGGGATCGTTGCCAGCGAATGTTGGGAGCAGAGGGGTAAGAGGTTTCCTGGGTCATTTTGCAGCGGTTCTCTTTGATTTCATGTTAGGGCAGGTGGAGATGAGCTGTCAGTTTACACACAATCATTTTAAGAGATTTAGACCATGTCTGGTTTCACCAGCTGTGTTATTAATATGCAGTTCAGGTTAAGGCTAGGTGTCTCCCTCAGCCCCCTCACAGCAAAGGTACAGAACAGCAGTAAATGCGTTTTATGTGCCTACAGCTTTCCTTGTGAGGAGGGAGGAATAGGCTGTGCCATATACAACTAGTTTTATACCACTATAAAGTTATGTGTCAGTGCTGGGAGATACTGCTAGCTAAAATAATAAATTCTTCTATGCCAACCAGAGAAGCTACTGCAAAGCGTAGGACTTAGGGAGGTATTTCATGTTTAAAGGAACTAGTTACTCAAGATTTGGTAAGTTGCTGTTAATGTCCATCGATTTAGGATTTAGGTCCCTAATCTGCTCATTTGTTGCTCATCTGTGCTGTTACATACTTATGTACCTGTAATAAATCTGGCCTTTCCTAAGGATGCTGTTCACAGTTCTCCTAGGACTAGCACTTGAATTCAATTGAGTGTGCTGAGGTTGAGTTCGGGCAGAAATCTGTTAGGAATAGAACAGTCCAAAACGTGACTTTGTGAAATTTCCTTCTGGGTGGAAGAGCCTGGGGGGGCCAAGCCAGTCGGGTGACGTACCTACCCCTGTCTGCTCAGGAGAGTCACAACCACTGGAGTGTGCACCCTGGTCCCGTCTGGATGGTGCTGGGTTTGATTATTTTTTTTTTTATGAATGGTATCTGGTGGTGTTTGTGCTGACTCCTGCTTAATGTTTCTTTTCAATAAGGACTGGGGCGTGTCATTTTTTGGTGTCTTTTCCGGCCTGAAGATTGACCCTGATACTCTAGTGAAGAAGCTTGAGTTGGACTCCAGAAGCATCATTTCCTCCAGAACAGGTTTGTTGTTACATTTTGAATGAGTGACAAATTAGGTTGTAAGTAAAGACACTGGGGACTGTGTTTGCAGTGGCTGTCAGAGCAAGCTCAGGAGAATCAAACCCAAACACAGCTTCCTATGTTCCTGCAGGGGCTTTTAAAAGTGGTTTCTGTTTGGTATTGGAGGAGGCAGAAACACAGGTATGTACTTAGTGCTCTCTCGGTGGGGAACTAGCTTCAGGCAGCCTCACGGCTGCTGGGCTGGGCTGTGCAGCGCAGCTGGACCCCTCCACCTGTGGGATGTCCTTATGCCTGTGGGATGTCCTCATGCAGCCAAAGGCTTATGGCCCCCAGGGGCTGAGGGGACAGCAGAGCACAGGCTGTGACCTGATCTGCAGGCTTCCTCTGTGGCTGTTTTTGCTTCACCAGCAGCTGCCGTTCATACCCCAATATTTTATCAGAAAGTTGCTTGTTGTGCATCAAGAGTGCTTTACCCATGGCAGCCTGATTGCAGCCAGTTCTCTCCTCCTGTCCTGTCCTGTTCCTAGGTCCCTGGCTCAGACTCCTGGACAGGAGAGTCCAGCTCACCAGGGAGTATTGGGAGTGAGAGTGGGAACAGTGAGGAGATGGTAGAGCCTTTTGTTTTCTAGCGGCACAAGGAAATGATCCCTCTAGCTGTTTAGTGGCAGACGGAGCTTCGCATCTGAAACTGGGTTTCACCTGTCTGAATGGAAATTGATGGCACAGCAATCTCTCCTGGTGCAGAAGATGCGTGTGACTCCCAAATACCTTGTTTGCAAACTAAATTATTTTCTTCTCTCCATGCAGATTAATGCTGCTACAGTGACTTTGTTTTCATGTCCAGGGCTACAAACAGACCCAGTAACCACGCAAAGGCTAGTGGTTATCTGAGCAGTGGTGAGATGTAGCAGCCATAGCCCATTGGTCACATTTGGTCACAGAATAAGGGAACGGGAAGGTTGTGTGAGGACGTATTTATTGGAGATGCTTGCCCTTTGCGCAGAAACCTTGGTGAAATGTATTGTTTTCAAAACATTGAGCTCACTGTTCGTAACTCTCCTGGGAAAAGGACATGTGTGTATATGTGTGTGCATGTGAACATAGCCATCTCTTTAATTAAATTAGACAGCATGTCGTTGAAGGATGACAGTCTGCAGTCCTACTCTTTCATTGCAGGCTACAGCTGTACCAGTCTGGTTTATAAATAGACCTCTGCTGCTGGTCCCTGTGCAGTACTGATGATGCAGATGTGCGGTGCCTGACTATATTTAACCCTCTCTTGAGGCTGTATGCTGGCTTCCTGCAGACAGTGATGCTGACCCCAATGCTTTGTGCTTCCTCACACTTTACAGATCATCAGCTAAAAATAGCTGTTCATTTGGGGGCTCAAAACTGCAGTTCAAGGAGGCAAAAAGTGATATTTTATTTTTTTTTTTAAATCTTCCCAAGCTGCTGTGCTCTTCATTCTTGTATCACTCTGGAGCCATGTGGAGGCTTTTTCATTATGGAAATCGGTTCATTTTTTGTGTTAATTCAGTGAACTGTAACTAGGCTGTGCATGCAGTGGCACCCTGGAGTTAGAAAAGAGATTCTAGGCAGACGTGCTTTGTCTCCTGGGATGTCTGGTCAGCTGAGAGCCTGTTCAGCAGGAAACACAACTTGACTCCAACCCTACCCTCCCCTTCCTCCCATCCCCTCTTGTCTCAGTGCACAGGACAATAGAGTAGGATTCTCCTACACATTGCTATTTTAAGATATAATAGCAAGACAAAAAAGTGTTTCTCTCCTACTTGTGTTTCAAGCTCTGAGAAGGTCAAGTTGGCAGACTGTAGGTAGTCTTACTCTCTCTGTCTCCTGTGCTTTTCACAGCTGAAGAAGACTTTTTTTCTGTCAAGGATGCTATGTGGCAGTTGAAAAAGCTCTTATATTTGTCCTTCATGTATGTGCACATGCATACATGCCTCACGATACCTGAGATTGCTGATATCTCTGTATTTTGTGTTACAGTTTGGCTTTATGCTGTGACACTTTAGGGACAGCCAGAAAGACTTTAGTGTGGGCTTAAAGAGGTCTGCAGGGCATAAGTGAAACAAGAGAGCCATTACAGGGCTTGGACTTGGCAGGAAACACTCTGCTGGGTTACCAAGCCCTGCTAGCAGTTACAGGTTTTGGCTCTGTTATCTCTCTTCCTTAGAGCCTGCATCCCTCTGCTTTTGGAGGTTTAGTTCCCAAGAAAGCCATCATCTCACTCCATGGCTGTGCTTCCATGGCGTTGCAGCTTGATCTAAGGTATCTGCATAAGATGTTTCTGGGTAAAACATTTGACATTCCTACTACTATTCGGTCTCTCTTCCTTCCTCCACTTGGGCTTTCACATTTGAGCTTTGTGCTTGAACTGGGGGACCTAACTTTTGTCTTGACAGAGCCCGAGCACCAAAGCTGGTGTGCTTTCTGCTGATTCTGAAGCTGTCAAATGTGGAGCTGGCCCATAAGGATATGCAGGCTTGAGAGATTGCTTGTTGCTGGAAAAGTAAGGAAGAAGAGGTGGTCACGTTGGCTTGTGGCTCCATCTGTCAGCACGCTCCCTCACTGTTCAAGAGAGGATAGTGGCTGGTTGGATCTGCAGAAGAGGTCTGGAAAGCCTGATCTCCTCAGAGCATGGTGCAGGGGCAGCAGTGCCTCCTGGACCAGTTTGAGGTGGTGGTTTAGAGGGAAGAGTGAGCCAGGCCTACTCCTGTGGGACTGCCTGGAAGACTTGGAGGGTTGTGGAGCTCCCTTTCCTCTCTGTCTTGTCCTTGGTGACTATGGTGATGCATCTTTAGCTGTCTACTTCTCTCGGGTTTCTTGGCCTCCCTCTCCGACGTCTATGGCTAGGATGTACTTTTTGGCTCTTCACTTTCTCTCTGTCCATCCTCAGCCTATTTGACATGCTTGTGTGATTCCTTCCTCTCTCCCACGTGGCCTGGGCACTCAGGGCAGATTTTGAAGAAGTTCTTTACCTTTTGTCCAGCTGTGAAAGTATCTGTGCTCATGACAAATTGTTCTGCTTAATTTTCTCTGGAATAGATAAGGTGACTCTTGGTTCCTGTCATCTTTTTATTCTAACACCAGGAATTTAGAGAGGTAAATGAGGACTGTTAGTCCATCAGCTGGAGATGTGTTTCTCTCCACGGTTAAGTTCCTGTGTTTGCCGTGAGCTGACTGTGCCCTGCCATATCCCAATTCTTCTGAATGCCTTAGATTTAGGAAGTGATGGAGAGCTGAAGAAGCAACCTACAGAGAAAGGCAAGTGCTTCTTTGAAAGTTTCCGAAGCTGTTAGTGGTTGGGGCTAACATCTGTAGTAAGGATCATCTCTCCCAGCCTGGCTTGGACAGACATTTTTCTCAGGGTTTGTGTTCAGCTTTGTTTCAAAGAGGATTACTGCCTTCTCCTCATGTTCCTAGTTCCTAAGACAGGTTTCAAGTTGTCCTGTCTTCATTCAAAGCAGCCTGCAGAAGGATGGGGGTATGGGGAGATGTGTAAGCGTGGGCCTTGGGTGTGGTGGGGAGAAAGGCTGCCTGAACTGCGGGTCTCTAACAAAGCCAGTCAGGGCAGCTTGGATAGGAGACAGAGATGACATTTTGAATTCACTGATTTATTTGGAGTACCTGTAAAATCATCTGATATGGCAAATGAAAAAATATCCCTTGTGTACTGAATTTTTACACTGTGCTTCATTCTGCAGGTGTAGTCTCTTCCCATTAAAATCTAGTTTGAGGAAGAGCTTGGAATTGTGTTAGATTTCAGAAGATAACAGCTTGGAGCTCAACAGTGGTCAAAAAAGCAAATTGTCTCCTAGGAAGTAGGAAGAAAAGAGAATGACGGGGAGAGCATTGTTATGCTCTATAAATAAATCTGTGCAGCTATTTGATGCTATCTGTTGCCTTGGTCCTCTCATATCAAAAAAGATGTAGCAGACCAGCAAAATTTCAGAGAAGGGCAGCAAGGCTGCTCAGAGGCCTGGGATGCCTGTTTAGTTGTTCCTAATGCAAAAGCCCTGGACTCTTCAGCTGTGGTAAGGCAGCAAGGCAGGGTGTGATGGAAGCCTGGAAGCTGCATGGTGAGGGAGGGTGGGTGTGGCTGTCTGCTCGCTCTTCCACTACAAACCTGGAAGAAGCAATGGCAATAGCAGATGATAGACATGCACCTGAACAAGACATTTTGTGTCTCACATGGTGAATGCAGCTCTGGGCTCCGTGTCCATGTGTGATGTGAGTGCTGGATGCTTCTGTGGGTTCAGAAAGGGTCTGCACAGATTGATGGAGGGGGATGTCAGGATTTCTTAATGGAAGGACTTGTCTGGTTTGGGGTGCGCAGGTGGAGCATGGTGATTCTGTTGGGTCTTAGGTGGAAAAAGAGAGGGATATTGAGGCCTGGAAATGGCTTGTAGTATTGCAACAGGACTAGAGACAGGCTTCCCCCACCTGTGGTAGGGGATACTAGGGTGGTAGTCCTAAATCCACAAGGTCCTGTGTGCAGCACAGAGAGACAGATGGGGGGCTGTGCAGTGGCTCAGGTCACTGGCATGTGCAGGGAGGGGACATGGGCTGCCACCAGGGCAGTGTGGGACAGCTGGGGCAAAAGGAGGACCTGGACCACAGCCACGGGGCTGCGTGATGTGCTAGGGGCTAACTAAACAACAGCAGAGCATGGTTACTTCCACGTGATTAAAAGCTTAATCTGGAAACCTGCTTTGATGTGCTGGAGCCAGAGGGATGCAATCCTGTGGGAAACCAAGCCACCTTCGTCCTGGGGCTCAGGCGCTATTGTCTGTAGGCACCAACAAGAGAGGAGACCTCTCTACTTTTTTTACCCTTAGTTTTTCTCAATTTGTTAAGTTACAAGCTTTTTCTGCTTTTTTGGTTGTAGTTATTCTGAGGGAACAGGGAGAAGCACAATACCTAAGATGGAAAGTTCAGCATCTATAGCAGGGTTAGCATCTCGGTTAACATGAGTAGTTGCGTGTGCCTGCACAGATGTGTGCTGGGGCTGACAGGAGATGGAAAGAGGCCCCTTGGTTTGGGAGGATAAAGTGGTGGTGTTAGTTCTTGCCAACTGAAGGCCCCGTTTTTTTCTGAGGATTTCTGAGGTTTCCTGACGCAGGCAGAGTGCCCTGTCAAAGTATCTGCTACTAGCATGTAATGGTCTTGTTGCTTCCCTTAGATATAAAGCTGATTCAGTGTGCTTGTTGTGATTGGTGCGAGGTACCAGGTTAGGCATCAGTAATTCTTGTGGCATGAGAAGGAAAGGGTGGAACTGTAATAAAAAATGTCACCAAAATGGATTTCATTTTAGGTGAGTCTTGCATGTGTGACGGTAGAAAGACAGTGGTCTAAAATGGAAACTATTTTAATAGGGAGAGCTCTGAGCCATGTCGTACTGTGAAGCAGACCTGCTGCAACTACTTTCTCCTGCTCTGCTTCTTGTCTTTAATCATTAGGTCATCCTAACACCAGATTCCAGATGATTTCCGCATGCTCGTAGGTAACAAAAGCCAGCAACATTACTGTGAACACTGGAGTTAAGTCCATGAGTTGCTTGCTGAATGGTTGCTTCCCATCAGTGTAGTTTACTTAGCCACTGACGTAATGTAAATCAAGTGCTTTGCATCTAATCCATGTGAGGACTTCTTTACTAGTGTGAGTGAATAAATCTCATCTGGGTGAGCCTCTGTAGCGTGGGAATTAAATGTTTCCAACTAAGTCAGAAATAATGGCCGGTTGTATGGGGGGGTTGCTTCTTTTTTTTTTTTTTGTTTTTGTTTTGTTTATTTTGCTTTAGCTTTCCTTCCTCAGTGTTTGCTTCTTTAAGCAAGAGCCTGTTCAAGCGTGGCTCTTGCAAAACACTTGCCTGGGAATGTCTCTTTTTTGGAGTGAATGATGAACCAGTTGTGGAATGGTATGAACAACTGGACTGGCAACTTCCTGCTTTATTTTCAGCTTCTCCCGAAGGGAAAAGTGACAAGATGTATTGTTGAGAAAACAAAAGCGCAATGGCAGCAAGTGCTACCACTTCAGAATTGCTTGCAAAACCTTAGTTTGTCACTTTGATTTCTGAGGTTGTGGCAACAGTAGCTTTTCCTGCAGATTGCTCTAGCTCCTCATGTGTCACTGGTGAGCCAGGAAAATGGCAAACATGGATTAAAGCCATTTGCTGCCTCTGGTCCTGGACCAGTTAAGGGTCTTTTAGGAGACCATAAGGTCTACCAGAAGGTAGGTTTAGATTGGACATAAAGAAGACATTTTTTTATGATGAGGGTGTGAGACACTGGAACAGGTTGCCCAGAGCTGCTGTAGATGTCCCTCATCACTGGAAGTGTTCAAGGTCAGGTTGGCTTTGAGCAACCTGGTCTAGTGAAAGATGAAAGGGGCATTGAACTCAATGATCTCTGAAGGTCTCATCCAAACCACTGTGAGTCTATGATTCTATACCAGGGGAGGGGGGGGAGAACACAGAGGGACATAGGACATTAGCCTGAACAGAGGCTGTGCTGGACCTTGCTGTTACTGAAGCCTTGATCTGCGCAACATGATGCAAAGCTGTAAGGGGAGTTTCAGGCATGCATGTGGTAGTATCTCTGACTTTTCCTTTGTATCTTGAGAGCTTTTGTCCTCTGACGACCAGGACTGTCTTGCAGCATGGGTTCCTCTGTCAGCGGCACAGAGGGAAACAGAAGAGTGAAACTACTGAGCATCTGACAAAGAAGGAAGTCCCTTTTCCTCCTCAAGAAATGTGGACACAGGAGAGAATAAAATCAGGCCAAGTGGGAACCTGACGGCTTGGAATTGCTGGAGTCTGCAGGCTGTGTACAGCCTTGCTTTTGCCCTTTCTTAGATACTCTGTGAGTTCCTTCTGTTACCAAGCCTCTGTCTGCAGAGTCACTGACTGTGCCCTTCTGGTTTGCACCTCAGCTTCTGCTCTGGTGTTGTAGATTTGCTGTGTTTGTTGCATATCTGCTTCCTTCTCCTCGGGCTCTGCAGCCACTTGTCCTGTTTGTTGTCTATGGTGTGAGTCTGCCCTCCTGCCGTGTCTAATCCTGGCTCTGTGCACCTTCTTTAGGCAGATTTTTGGTGATGTTATTTGGTAAGAACAGGCCAAAGATGTTGGCAACCTGGTGATAGGCACTTTATATATAAATATATATATATATTGGGCCTTTCCTTCATCTCCTGTACAGCGTGCTGCCTGCCACATCATGTAGTCCCCTTCAGCTGTGCCTTCCTGGATATTGTGCGGTTCCTGGCCTCATGAAGCTGGAGGTTTCCTCTTTGTATTGGTTTTTTGGCTTTTTTTTCTTTTCTGGTATGTTGGATTGTTTAGCAATTGAAGGATCAAAAAAATATTTAATCCTGCTTGTTTTAATGAACACATCCTTTCTGAATATCAGTTTTAAGCCTTTGCTGCTTTTTCTTAATGTGAGTTTGGAGTATTTTAAAATCTGCTTTTGTTGGTCATTCGGCACGTCCCTGATGTAGAAAGCTGCTGGATCTTCATGATTCTGCTGCTGTCGCTTTTCTTCAGCATTTAATTCTGTGCTGGCAACTGTCGTACCCATCTTGTGTTTGTTTTGTGCAGAGCGCCTTTCTCAAGCTGTTCCCCACTGTAACACTCGTCAGATGGAAAGGGGTGAAAACATTTTGCTCTGCAAACTGAGGATGACAGTGAGCAGCCTGTGAGGAGTGGCTGTAGCATCTCCAATGTGTATGTAAAATGCAACGTGCTATGCTAGTCCAAAATGACAATATGTTCCTGCTCCATCTGTCTTTGTTATTAGCTGCCCAGGCTTTGGTCTGTGTGAATTTTGGGAGCATTGAAATGGTCTGCCTTAAGCTGGTGTCAGAGATAGCCCATTGGTGATGTCCTTGGTGGTATTGCACTGAAATGATTTTAACCACTTTGAAAAACTCTACTTGGCATGTGGATGCTGCTCTAGGAGGAATGTCTATTTGAGTGGCGTTTGAGCTCAGATTTCTTGCTTTCGTGGGTGGGGACTGGATATTTAAAGAGGGCACCCAAGCTCCATTAAAGGAGCCTTCAGCTATTTCAGCTTGGGTAAAGCTCAGCCTTGATCACTTGAAGTTGTGCTCTCAGACAGTCCCACTCATCTGCTGCCCCAATGTGGGTGGCAGCAGCAGCTCTTTTTTGTGGTCTTGGGGTGTACAGAGTATCTCTGCAGTATCCCTTACCTCTTGTCCCAAGAGACTGAGAATGGTGCATGTCAGTGGGCATCCAGCCTTGGGTAGAGACCATGTCTGCGTGTTTTATAACAGGCCATTATAAATCTGCATGGTGTTTGAGAGGAACTCCGATAGTGGTTTGTGGTATAGGAAGCCTCTCCAGTGAGGTCAGATGACCTTAGTCTACACAATGCCTCAAACAGAAGTCTGTAGGTTGCAACAACTCGCCTCTAAGCCAGAGAGCTCTTCTGTTGCCTCTGCCCAAAAGATGAAAATCAGTGGGACCTTGGTTCAAGAGTCAAGTTGACCAGGTTCTCCAGCAGAGGTGAAGAGCTGTGCGGACTGCTTGAAATGGAGGACAGTAACCTTCTGTAGGTAGCTTCTGGGAGAATTAGTAATGGGAATCCTACTGAAAGCTAAGGCCACTGCTGCCTTAAATAAAAAAAAATAATTTTTAAAAAGTAAAAAATCCATACTGCTTAAAATTAGTTTAACAATTTTTTGTCTGTGCAGTGTGCCGCCGGCTGTGGGAATAGCTGTATGAAATTCCACTTTAATTAGAGTCAGTGCAACTAAAAAAAAAAAAGAGCTAAATGAGTGTCTGAAACTTGCATTGCTTCAAGTGCTTTGACTTCCCTTCTGGAGACAGACCGTTTCCATGTTGTGCCTTCTGCCAGATCACAGGAAGCAGTTGTGTTAATATTTATGGAAGCAATTAACTTTTTTTTTTCTGTCCCCTCCCTCTAGCTGTGGCTGAGTCCTTGTTCTTAAAATTAGTGTTTTAAAAAAAAAATCCTCCAGTTAGCTAGTGGTCCTAGATACTGATCGCTGCACAAACACAGTAACATTTTCCCCAGTGCCCGAAGCTGCCAAGATGTTTGCAGTCTGCTCCAGGGAGAGGAGGCTGTCGGTAGTGGGAAGAGCCTGAAATGAGTCTTAGGAGTTTGAACAATGTGTCAGATCCCTGTAATTTCTTATTATGGTTTATTCCCATGGCTGTGCCTGCTGCACGTTCACCACTAGCGATGGTGGAACGTGCGTACTTGCCCTGGAATAGCCTTTACATGCTGCTTTGTGGTCCCCATTGAAGCGGGGTGGCTGAAGAGGAGGGTAGGGCTCAATGAGGGTTGGGGGCTCATTTGGAGAGGCTTCTGGGGTGCCGCTCTGTGCTTTTGCGAGGCTTTCCTCCAGCCTTTGTAAAAGCTGGATGCTCAAGCGTGTGCTTTTTAGGTCAAATGTCAGTCCCTTGTGCCACTGAAGGGCTTGCTGAATTTGGGGCCAGTGTGCCTCCTTGCCTTCCTGATCAGGCATGATGGGGCATGGCAGCTTGCATGTCATGCCACATCTTGCTCCGTGTGATTATGATTCCCAAAGCTTTAAAACAATACTAATATAGCCTGGTATTCTCTAGCCTGGTATTCTCCTGCTAAATCAGTTTTAAATGGTCAGACATCCTTACTTACACAAAAATAGATCAGCCCTGCTTAGGACAGTCCTGAAGCTGCAGCATTACAAAAGAGGGTTATGAAGCAAAATCCATGCCTTTGCTGTTCTAATGTTACAGCTTTGGCAAAAGCAAGTCATAAATGCTACAAAAGAGAGAGGAGGCATACTTCTGCACTGATGGCAAAGATACCACCCAGCACAAGTCACAGTAACGAAACCCTCTCATGGGGCATGGGCCATGAGAGGAACAGTTTTAACACTGCATGAATTGAGAAAATGAATCCCAAGAGGGATAAAGCAGTGCTTATGGAGGGAGCAGACTGACAGCTCTGAAGTCAGAGCCCTTCCCTTGTCACCCGCATTGGTACGGAGTTGTGTCAAGCTGTCAAACATATTTCTGAAGTATGCTTCCCTTGGGAGTTTAATATTTAATAGCTGCTCTATTTAGAAAATTGGTGGAGGCTGGTAAAGGGTGGATGAAATGAGAGGTCTCCTTCTGGGTTGCCCCTTTTGACTTGCCTTGATATGCTTTTGGTCTGCAGGAATAAGTCAGCTTCCTCTTTCCTCTGCTAATATTCCTGGGAAATGCCTATGTGAGGAAGGCTATTTTGCTTGGGTATTCTTTCCAAAGGTTTCTACACTAGGATTGTCATCTACATAAATCAGATTTCTGATTTACTGAGAGATAAATCTCTGCCCTGATAATGTAGATCTTATTTGAATTACAGGTTTTATATTTAATGGTAGATCTCTCACAAGTTGATGTCTGTAATTCAGAGTAAGTGGGATCTATAGTATTATTCTATGTAAGGGATAGTAGCATGTCTAGCTTGACTGAGGTTTTGTTTTTTTGTTTTTGTTTAGGTTATACAGTAGGTTAATAGGAACACTCACTCCCAGATAATCTGTAATCCTTCAATTACAGTACTAATGGCCCATAGGTTATAATTATGGGAAAACATGATACTCTCCTGGAGCCGTCGCCTTCTCTCAGGCTGTCATTGCTTGCAACATACACTTAAGAAATAGTATATAGTGCTGGCTCCTGTGCTGAAAGCCATTCTGCATAGGGGATCCTTGGGATACAGAGGTATTCAAAGAGTGTTTGTGAGCAATTTATGGACAAAAGTGTTCTTTATACTTGGGTAAAAATGTGTGCACCAGCAGAAGGTCTGTTTACCCACTTCACTGCTTCAAAGTGGCATTGTTGTTGCTCATATGTGGCATTACTGGTAATGACACATAATTTGGGTTTACCTTTTTAGTCAAGTGGCTTATAGAAAGGAAGTAAGTTTTTTTTTGGGATGTCTGTGTTGTTTTTTTTATGGAGTTTTTAACACTGTAAATCTCAATGGACATTGTCTAAGCTAAATGTAGGAAACGACTATAAAGGGATTAAATGCAGTGGGTAATGAAATATTGTGGGTTGATTGAAATGGTGATTTGGACAGCCTTAGCTTGAACTAGCCGTGTTAAAACATGCCGTGAAGCTAACCAGAGAAAATGGATCCTGCAGGAGAAGAATAGGCTATTAAGCGGATGTTCAAGCAAGGAGTGACTGTCATCTGGAAGGTACTCTTGAAAGCATTGTATTTAGTGATAATGTTAACGAACTGCAATGAAACACGGTGTTTCAGAGGGTCCCTGGCAGAATATCAGAGGGAAAATGGGGGACACAAACTCGTGTCCTGGCGCGCTCGTGCTGTGTGCTCAACTGTGAACGGAGGACACGCAGAAAATCAATAGATCTGCTTAAAGAATTTTGGCTTCTGCAGATACTGTGGGTGTTCATGCCTAATATGGCTGTCATGTGCATGCCCTGGGCTGATTTGCTTCTGTTGCATTTCCTAGCTACATGGCTTTTTAAATTTGGTTTTACTTATGTCTGT
The DNA here is from genome assembly GCA_013396915.1 of Stercorarius parasiticus. Classification (NCBI taxonomy): domain Eukaryota; kingdom Metazoa; phylum Chordata; class Aves; order Charadriiformes; family Stercorariidae; genus Stercorarius; species Stercorarius parasiticus. The sequence continues at coordinate 13,149 of VWZL01005154.1, read as the reverse complement.
TTCCCTCTCTTTCCTTTCAAAATAAAGGTTATTTGTAAATTCAGGTCACTGAGTGTTCTTATGTAACTAGGAATGGACTTCTTTAGCACGGGTAGGACATTCCCTGCTGCGACAGGTACAGGCTGTGTCTGTACATCCAGTAGTTATTTTGCAATGCTCTTTAAGTTGAGATAACCTGGTGTGCCTGTTGACAGTGAGGTAGGGGAAGGCTGTTCCAGTCTGCAGGAATTCTGCTGACAGAAATCACGATTTTAAGTTTAAGTTGCTTCCTTCAGTGGCACTGTCATCTTTTTCTTAGTGATGCTTCTGGCTATTGCTTATGATTCATGCCAATGAGTTGTGACCCCGGGGCTGGGCTTATGTGTATTCCTCTGTGGCTGCAGGCCTGCTTGTTCCTTTAGTGCCTGTACCTGAGCAGTTTTTATTTATAGAAATAGCATACAAATGTGTAGATACTGTTTATATGGGATTATTGTAACTTCTTCATGTCTTTTCTTCCTCCAAAATAAAGGGTGCCGGCCTGTTTACCTGTATGGGGTGTAGGTGGCAAGGTTTTGGTAGCAGGGGGAGAGGTTGTGGCTGCCCTGTGCTGGACACAGCCAGGTCCAGACAACTCCAAAGCACCTACTGCAGTCACAGCTGAGCCCGTTGACGATGATGGTGGTGCCTCTGGGAAAACATAATTAAGGAGTAAAGATGCAGGGCCAGCAGAGGAGTAGGAAAGAAAAGTGAGAAACAGCCTTGTGAATACCAGGGTCAGAGAAGGTGGAGAGGAGGTGCTCTAGTCACTGTAGCAGCCCATGGAGAGGACCACAGTGGATAAATGTGAGGAGGAGCTAACAGGAGATGTGATGGACTGACTGTAACCCCGTTCCCCATCCTCCTGTGCTGCTCGTTGTAGGAGGTAGTACTACATTCCCTGTAGTTGGGAATGAAGGGGTGAAGCTGAGTCTGGGGAGAACGGCAGCGGGTGGGGAAATGTGTTTTAGTATTTGTCTTTGTTTCTCACCACCCGATTCTATTTTAATTTGCAATACGTTAAATTAATTTTCCCCAGGTTGAGTCTGTTTTGCTTGTGATGGTAATTAGTGAGTGATCTCCCTGTTTACCTCAGCCCACGAACTTTCCATCTTAGTTTCCTCCCTCTCCTGTTGAGGGGAAGAGTGTGGGAGCAGCTGGGTGGGCAACTGGCAGCTTGCCATGGTCAACCCACCACACGACCGTAGGTCCATAAAAGTTGAGATTAAATTCAGTACCAGGTAGAACTGTTGCTCCGTGGCTGTTCTTCTGCCTTCCTTACTGCCTTTTTCAACTGAATGTCTTCTGAGCATTGTGCAGATCCAGAGACACCCTTGCATGAGAACTGAATTCCTTTGCTTTTCATTAATACTCACAGATATTTAAGCAAGTCATTCCTCCATGTTTCTGTTGTACCTCAATACCTGTAACAACATTGTGGCCTTCTGTGTCAGCGAAGCGTATGGTCTAACTCCATACAGTTAGGTTACAGTATTTTCTTTGCTAGGTCGAATGAGGAAATCTAACATATGAATAGCATCCAGACCAACCCAAGGAAGGGACATAGAAGGTGAATGCAGTAAATATACTTTGGAGGTAGCTTTAGAGGGAGGATTGTCCTTGTGGAAGCTGCAGAGGTGAGCTGATAGGTATACTTGCTTGTGTCCTGAAGGTCATAATTCTCTCCTCCTCCATTTGGGGAAGGCATGGGAACAAAACCGGACACAGCCATATACTCTAAGTTCAGGAAAGCACAGAATAGATCTTGGGTTCATCCAGGCGTTTATTCTGCATGTCCTCGCTGTGTAGGAGGTGCTGCCTTGCTCCAGCTGTGACTGCATTGCCGACAGCTCTGTAGCAGGAGAGGACATGATGCCTGTGGCCGAAGAGAACATCTCTCTTTGAGAGTGCTCTTTTTCAGATGTTGGATGTGCTCATTAGAGGGCAGCAGAACAATTCTTCCTTTTTCTACGTCAGTTTTATGTTTTTTAAATGATATTTTTCTGCTCCGCAGGACACAGAACAAAATTCCTCCTTCTGTTTTTCCTAGTGTAATAAGTGTATAAAACAGCAATGCTCGTATGAAAACATTTCCCTGTGTAAATAAACATAGAACAATTATAGTAAAAAACTGCTGCTTGGACGCTTGTGTTGCAGACTCAAATGAGATTGAGCTCCTCTAAGATTAAACCGCAGATGACTAGCACTGTATGCGGAAAAGCAGCCAAAGGAATGTTTCACAGCTAACTTGTTTTTTTGCTCAGCCGAATTCTTATTTGACCTGTATGTCCATATGCATCTATTGATTTGTTTGCTGTACCCCAGCTGTTGCTGCCACCTTTTTCTGCTTGAAGAAAATGTTAAAGAACCAGACTTGCTCCATCTGAAAGTAATCTTTAAATGAGATCTGATAGTATGCCCCCCCCCCCATCCTCTGCAATATGAATACTATTAATAATTATGGCACAGTCTTTAAAAGCTAAGTGAGGCTGGGATTTGGAGCCCAACATCACAATACTTAAATGCATTATTTATTATGTAACATTCATAGAAGAAGGCTGTAGTGCTGTTTGACTTTGCAGCTAGTGTATTTCTGGCTTTAGAAAGATCTATGTAGAAATCCTGGCTAGGAGCGAACGTCTCTGGTGCACATCTTATTAGCAATATTTTGCACACTGTTGACCTCTCTGGGAAATACGAGCTGATTCAAGGCAGCTGGAATAGCAGAAAAAATGGATTTTTCAGTTATAGCAGCATCAGCCATTGGTTTCCAACAGATGGCTCTGGTTTTGCAAGGTCCTCAGTGGAAGCAAAACTTTATCAATGAGAAGAAAATGATTATTTCAAAAGATGTGCAAATAGGTTTTGTGTTTTGAGAACCTTTGCTGAATCTTCCTCTTCCTGAAGAGGGTGGTGGCATAGGTTGGTGGAGCATGTGTGAGGATTGGCAGGGGGAGACACAACACCTTTCTCTCTTTCCCAGAATGTGTTGGATGTTTTCACATTACATCCTGCAGATTTCCATATCTCCCTCTCCCCTACCTGAAGGAGCACGTGTCCACCCAAAGGGGCACATAGCTGCAGGTTCCTCAGAACTTGGTAGGTGCTTTGTGTTCCTCACATGGGTGAGAGCTCTATCACAACAGGGTGTACTTGGCTGCTGCTTTCTGTCCTACATTATTTTTTAGGGTGGCAATATTGTGAAGTGGAATATCTGAAGTAGAACAGCCTTCTTAATACTGGCAAATGTTGTTCCTGGTGCAGCAGCTTGGATCAGTCGCACCACCTGGAGAAGTCCAGATTGTGCTTTGCACTCAGTTTGGGATCCACTGGGGAGCTGGCATTTCTTCATGTCTTTGTTGCAACACCTCAGCGAAGACAGGACTAATGGGAAGGTCCTCATCAGGAAAGAAAAGCTGAACGAAGCCAGAAAAATGTGAAAAATGTCTCATAGCGCTTGGCAGCTCTTGGTCCATAAGGTAAAAATTAATATTCTGTCGATAGGTTAAAATATTAAACTCAGTCTTACACCGAGTGAGACACCAGTCATGAGTCTGCAGACACATGACGTGTGGATCTAAACCCATTTGACTGTTTGGTCCGTATTAGGAAATTAGCAGGCACAGTGCTCATGCCAGCAGTCCTCCTCACCACAAACAAATACTCTTCTGCCAGCATCTTCCATGCAATATGGAAAGATCTTCTGCTGACCCTTCTTTTACAATGAAAGTCTCTCTCTTCTGAGAACTAGTATGATATTTTGTTGGGGATGCGAGTGTTCTCAGTAAATGTATTTTGGGCATGATGAGCCTAAGTATTGCAAGACTACCACTTGGGAAGAGGTGCATATTTTTTTGTTTGAGGAACACTTTCTTTACAGGAATGACACCAGATTCTGTTCCCCTGTGAGCATGGGGATACTGAAGCACAGAGAGGTGAGGGGACAGGTAGTTCTGGGGCCTCTCTGATTTGGTGCTCTAGTTCCAGACTAGAGAAGATCAAGGCAATGCCGAATGTCTGGCAGCTCTGAAAACTGGCCACAGGGAGTGTCAGAGAACCTACTACGGTTTGGTCCTTCCCTACCCCCTATTATTTCTTTTAATGCCATGGGTGTTCTTGCAACAGCAGTCTTCTAGCAGCTGCTAGTCTCATCGCTGCACGGGGTAGATGGGGCAGTGGTGAGAGCACCCATTTGTGCTAATGCAGGCGTGGTATAAATGCTGTGCAGCAGTTCATGTCGTTTGCTGAGGCTTGTTATTGTCTGTGTGAGCTGCTGGCAGGGGTGAGAGAGCATGAAGTACAAAGTGGCAGAGCCCTGTCGTTTCAGTTTGAATTTTGCTTGGTTTAAAATAGATTCTACCAGGGGAATGTTGTTCCAGGATGGGTGACTGATCCTGTCCTGCAAGTTTCAAATAAAGAAAAGTGGAAGAGGTGATGGCATGGAGAAAAAAAAATAACTTCTGCCTTTCCTAGAGGGGCCCAGATCTTGATTTTTCTTTTTTGAAGATTTTATCTTCATTTAAGTGAGCCAGATGGGCATATTGGAGTAGAGTGGCTTGCTCTAATTTAAGATTTATTTGAAAAAAGGAAATTTTCTTGTGTAAGAATCATTGCGGGAAAAGACGAAGGGTCCCCATCAGAATGGTCAAGCCCAGCTTTGGCAGGTGATGAAGAGTGCCGTAGGTCTGCAGTGAGGTAGTGATCACAATGGTCTGTGGAGGTGCTTGGTAAAGCTGTGGGATGGTTCCTGTGTGTCCCCTGGAGCCAGGCAGGAGCAGGGAGGAAGATGTAGGGCTGTCCAGCGGGGAAGATGCTTTGGGAGTGTTACATGTTGCGTAAGATGGCAGAGCCAGTGATTGTATTAGTGCCTCAGGGCTTTTGGGAGCTCTAAATTGTCCGCTGAAGCAGAAGAGCTGTTGAGACAGCACAAAAGCTGCAGCCACCAGAAATGTCAGAGACTGGAAGAGGCGGTGAAGCAGTGTCTGGACCAGTTCCACTTATAGGACAGTCTGTGCACCCATGAGGAGGGAAGGAGATTTGAGGTGCTTGGGCACCTCCTGTAATGAGTGTTTTCATGGGTTAGGCTCACTGGACTGTGTAATCAACACCACCACCACACAAAAAAAGGTTGTTCAGTGTCACGTTTGAATGCTAGAATTAGTAAGACCTTTTCAAGGTTAAAGGTCGGTTATGGTCATGCTGTCTTTATGCAGACACCGGATCACCTTTGTCTGTGCTTTAGGGGCTTCTGTTTGGCATCTCCAGTCTTGATCTTGTGCTGAAGTGTTTACGTATCAATTATAGTCTGTGAAGAAAAAGGTCAGCTTGTTTCTGGTCTGGACATAACTTGCCAGCCCTTTGAGCTCAGAGGGCTGTGTTCTTATGTTGAGTGGGAGTGGGTATCTGGGTGCAGCAGAAGCTAACCTGCAATAGGTGGTTGAGATTGAATTGAGTTATCTCTCCACCCCAATCATAGACCAGAGTATTGTGGATTTCATGCCTTGTACTTCTGCAAGTGATTATTTGTCTAGCTCCATTCTACAAGTGCTTTCCAGTTTTGAAATCTTCTGTATGTGCTCCAAGAAAAGGAGAGGGGAAGAATGGGCAATGAGGCTCCAGCAATGTAATGCATTGCCAATCTTGCATGTCAGTTGTTGCCCAACTGCATGTAGGCAAAGCTGAACAGTGAGCTGGGGGCTGGAAGTCAAATACATGCCTGTCACAAACAATTTGGGAAGCTGTCCTGGGTATTCTTACCCTCCTTCCTACTTTATATTTATGTTAGTGTTGCAGTTCTCTGTGTGTGGAGCAGTTTATAAAGCCACTTATAACGCAAGCAGTGTTAGAACTGGCTGATGAAAATGTTACCAGGATCGAGCTAATAATTCTTAGATTATATAAATAATGAAAGTCTGCTGGCATTATACAGAGTTGTTGAGCTCTTTTCCATGTCTAAATCTAAAATTATCTTGTATCTGTTAACTAAGCAGGCTATTGGGTTAAAATAAGTTAATATGATTGCATTTAATATGTGACTGTTCAGTGGTTGAAGATATAGTTGGACTTTCTGTTCCCTTGGTGCTCCCAAACTGTTAGGTGTTTGGGTTTTCTGGTGTGCAGGAGCTCTGATAGCTGCAGATGGTGGGATTAACTCCTTGACGTACAGTTGTGCAATAGATAGGACAGCATGGGGAGGGGGAGTGCACGACACTAATCTGCCACAAAGACTTAAAAATCAAGGGCAAGCTCTGACATGTGATTACTTCTTTCATTTTCCTGTCAATGCATGGAGTGTTGGGAGTGGGGAAACAAACGAATGCCACAGGGAGCCTGAGACCAGACATGTTAAAGAATCCAAGGAAATCTGCCAGGAAAGGAGAATTAATCAGTGGTTAAAATAACCTAGTGGAAATTTTGCTGTGGTCCTAATGAGCTCTGAGTAAGGTTCAGAGTAATTACTTCATGAAAACTCTGATTGGAGCAGTAAGGAAGCATCTCTACAAACTCTGCTCCTGCTTTTCTTTCTGCTGGTGTGTGGGCATTGTCTGAGTACTCATGGCTGTGAATGTGTAGAAGGTGATACTAGGGTTCACTGAGCTTCTTTAGCACAAGGGCAGAAAAAAGCACACATGGCTCACCTCAAGGGAAAAAGCCATTAGCCAGCCTGGATATATGAGCTCATAACAGTGTCTGCAGTCAAATGCAGTCATTTCAGAACATTCATGTTTATCTGTAGATCAGTTTTTCAGTGTTGATGCTAGAGGTGTGGAATATAAGCAATGATTAAATGGATCAGGGCTTTTTTGCCTGGAAAAGATGACAGTCTGAGAAAAGAGGAGATGATGAAGTTTACTAAAATAAGATTGCCACAGAGGTGAAGAGAGATTAGACTTGTTCCCAGTCTCTTCCAGTGAGATAAGTGGAAGAAATCAAATTAAACTAGAATATGCTGGGTACAGGCGAAGATCCTTCAGGAAAATGTCAGTTAAGTTACAGGACTCCTTGCATGTAGGTATTCTGAATTTCTGGTACCTGCATGGGCTTCAAAGCAACTGTTGAGATCCCCCCAAATAAAAATTCATTGTGGGTACTAAATGCATCCGCTCTATACTTGTGCATTCATCACTGTCCCTGTTGGACATGTGGTATTGGCTTGCATGAAGCTTTGGTCAGGCCTGGTATGTTCTTAGCCCAATGGTACTATTTACTAGTGGTAAAGCCAGACACCAATGCTCAAACTCAAGTCTTCAAGGTGCCTTCTGTTAAAGCTCTATGAGGTTTTTGTGTGTAGCTTCTGCTGATGGTTGGCAGGAAGAGTGCATGCTCACTGGACAGAGTGAAAGGCAAGGAGAGGCTGGCCATGGCTGTTGCCAGTGTGCATTATGTTAGGCTCTTGTGCATCTCTTCTGCATGTTGCCTCTTGGGGTTTCTGTTGCAGTTGCCATCCTAGCTTGCAGTGATATTGCATCTCCAAATTTGTGCAGATGCTTTAATCACGGCTAGTACATTACTGAGCAGCTGGATTTGTAATGCTTTGGAGGGGACTATTTTTATTGAAAGACATGAGCTGCTGATCTTGAATTATTTGAATGCCAGCCAGTAGTGCCTGTCAATCTCTGGGGAGCCTTGCAAAGAGGAGGTATTCAAATGAAAACCACTAAAAGGATGGAGGCAGCAGGCTTCCTAGAAATGTGCAAGAGGAATGTTGGAGACTTTTCTTGTATTCATTTGTTCTGCTAGTTAGGTTTTGCACATGGCAGTAATATCTGTCCTTGCAGCAGTAAGAGGTATGTGGCCATGCGGTTCACAGCAGCAATGATCTTGTCACCCTCCGTGTGCTGCGAAGAGCCTGCAAGGATGATGCGTGTTCCCTCCAACCCACAGTTTCAGTGGCTTTTCTTTGTCTCCTGAAGCTACAGACACCTACAGCTGGGGATGGGGTGGAGAGGATGCCAAGGGGGCAGCTAAGCAGTGCCAAAGTGGATTTTTTTCTGTTTCTGTCTTGATCCCAGTCCCAAATACATTTATGTGGTAATTCTGCTGTTTGGATGTTTTAGCATAAAGTTGTCACTGTATTTCTAGTGCAATTTAAAAACTGAAATGAAAGTGTTAAGAATCTGACCTTGCACAGTTGCCTTTAATACAATTCTATGGCAGGCCTGATGGAATCGAGAGGAGGTAATTAAAATATTTCATGGGTACAAGTTAGGCTTGGGCTTTTTCATCCCTTCTGTCTGTAGCGTTCTTGTAACTGGCTGAAAATTGCTAAATCTTCCCAGTCTGTTTTTCAGTCATTAGTCTGTACTTACTTTCTTCTCTTCTGCGCTTCCTGCTGGCTTTCAGATCTGTCATGGAATTAATTGGTGAGGAAAAAAGAAGAGGGAAAGAAATAAATCTGTCCACTGCATGTTGCAGAAGTTTGCTGGCAGTGCTATCTCAGGTAAAGAACAGAAATGTAACACATAGGCTTTCTACTGTGAGATATGAGGCATCTGCTCCATCTTTCTTGTTTCAAGATAAGGTATGCAGGTTTTGTCTGGAAAATAAGGTATACAGCCAACACTGGAAATGTTGGCTACTGTAGCACTGGGTAGGAGAGGAGAGATTACAGTTAAACAAGGAAATAGGGTAAGAATATAGTAGACAATAGAAATCTGACTCTGGAAATGCTGGCCTGAGTGGCTGGGAAGCAACTGTTTGGAGGTTAGGTGGAAAGCAGAGGCAGCGATCAGTTTGAAAGGGCAGGGACTGATTGGATTAACTAGCATGGCACTGAAAGGCAAAATTGATGCACTACCTGAAAGAAAATAAGGTGGGACAAACCTTTTTTTCTTCCTCCTTGTTGTTTAGTCTCACCCAGGATCAGGCACTGGGGGTTCCTTAGAAGAGGCTTGAACCTTTCTTCCTGCCCCTTTGTCCCAGCAAAGGATGCATCTGGTTAACATCCCAGTGTGGGCCTTCCTGGAGCCTGGAGCTTTGTTTTCCTGGGCTTGGGCATGTGATCATGGGCCAGAGCAACTCGTTCAGCACTTCAGAGAGAGCCAAGCTTAGAGAGGTGAGTTGTCCCCTAGCAAACCTTGACCTAAGGAAGAGAAGTCTCCTGCTGTGTCCACCCTTCTTCCCCTGCACTGCCATGGTGTGCCATACCAGTTGTGCAAGCTGCTGTGATGATAGATTTCCACTGCACAGCATGTGGCGGGAGTTTTGCAGCAGTTCAGGTCTGGTTAAATGCTATGACCAGTTTGTCAGGGTGATGGTGTCTTGCTCAGTCTCTCCATCACGAAGCTGTAGGCAGGAAATGCCCTTTAGTTTCACTCTGTCTGTACTCCTGCTCTCGGCTAGCTTAATTAATCACAAACTCCCAGCATTACACGGGGTTACGTAGGACTGGATTTCAGTCCATCCCACAGGAGGCTGCCCAAGATAGCTAACAGAGTGGTGGTCCCCATGGTGATTCCAGTAAGTGCACCTCTCATACTTGGTCAGTGCACACTGCAAAGTCTTGGATTGTATGGTGTTCTGCCCAAACCCCCTTTCTCACCTCACACCTGTTCCTGAAGCAGATTAGAGCTTTTAGTCCTCTCCTGTTTCTCTTCCCATTCTGTTTTCTTCTGTTCATTGGCTTATTCCAAAATTCAAGCTATGTCTGCTTGTTCCTTGTAAAATTCCCATGTGCACATCTGACGGGAAGTTTCTGTCACACTTGCATCTTTAATTTAGTAGCCACATACTCCTCTCTGGGTATGTGCTCTGGGCCAAACTGGGTAGTAGACTGGCTGATTTTATGTGTATCCTACACTCTGCATATGCCTGGGAATTTGCTGTTTGCAAACAAACAACATGTAACTTGTAAGACCATGTCAGTCAGGCCGCAGAGGTGGGCCTGTGTGTGTCACCAAATATTACAAATAGAATCATAGAAAGCGTTGGGTTGGAAGGGACCTTTAAAGGTCATCGANGCTCCAGCCCTCGGATCATCCTCGTGGCCCTCCTCTGGACCCACTCCAACAGGTCCATGTCCTTCTTGTGCTGAGGGCTCCAGAGCTGGACACAGTACTCCAGGTGGGGTCTCACGAGAGCAGAGTAGAGGGGGAGAATCACCTCTCTGGATCTGCTGGCCACGGTTCTTTCGATGCAGCCCAGGATGCGATTGGCCTTCTGGGCTGCAAGCGCACATCGTTGGCTCATGTCCAGCTTTTCATCCACCAGTACCCCCAAGTCCTCTTCCGCAGGGCTGCTCTCTATCACGTCATCCCCCAGCCTGTATTGATAACGAGGGTTGCCCCGACCCAAGTGTAGGACCTTGCACTTGGCCTTGTTGAACTTCATGAGGTTTGCTCAGGCCCACCTCTCTAGCTCGTCCAGGTCCCTCTGGATGACATCCTGTTCCTCTGGCGCATCAACTGCGCCACTCAGCTTGGTGTCATCATTAAACTTGCTGAGGGTGCACTTGATCCCAATGTCTAAATCATTGATGAAGATGTTGAACAGCACCGGTCTCAGTACGGATCCCTGAAGGTCACCACTTGTCATATCTGCTGTATTTTTCTTCTTACATCATCGACATTTAATTTCCTGCGTTTCACAGAATTACAGAATTCACTTTCCTGAGGTCCTTGTGGGGCAAAGTTTTTTTTATCCACAGAAGGTCAGCAAGAGATGAGGAGGTTGGACCTCCTGTTAGAGTGCCGAGGTATTGATGGGCCAGAAGGAAGGAGCTATAGCAGCTGGTGCTGGGATCCCATGTAATTGTGAAACCTTTGCATGCAAGATGTTCAGCTAGCATGCAGTAGGGCTGCATCAAGTGTGCCTTGGCTCGCGCAGGACGGCATCTCTCTGTCTGCCTGCTTTTTTCACATCAGCTGCCCTCCAAAAGCCAGTGCTGGCACTTTCTTCCTTGTCATCTGTACCTGGAAGCTTCTGCATCCTTGGCGTGCTTGCACAGCCTCTTACCACTGGCTTCCCGGCACAGCCTTGAGCTGATAGTATTGTGTTCTGTAGTCTTGGTGGCCTGATCTCTTACCAAAATCTCCCTTCTGGGTATTGAAACGAAGGTGTGACTGATTCTGTGATTTGGTGTTGACATCCCAGTACCCCTAGAGAATGAGTAGGTAAGCAAGTGAGTACTATATGAAGATGGTAGAAAGCTCATTCCTGGAACACTTACGGGACCATAGGAGGAGAAGAGAGGCACTTGTGCCATGAGAGACTAAACTATTCAGCTGTTTACTCAAGTAATCCATGGGGAAGAAGAGAGAGAGGAGATGCTGTAGCAGTGTTCATCGTAGCTTTTCAACAGACAGATGTGGGAGATGTGGTCAGGGTTCACCCCAAAAGCTCTTTATTCAGAGCATACATTCAGGTCTCCCTGTTAGGAGTTCTCTGCCAGCTGTTCACTTGCCCCTTACCTCCTCCTGTCTAAGAACATGGCTCTTCTGGAGTCAAACCTGAGGAAATGTCTGAGTCTGGCTGGGAAATCAAGACGTGGTGTCATGCCAGGTCTTGCCTCTGGTCGCCTGCCTTCTCCCATGCTGCATGTTGCCTTATTTCCCAGTGGAGCTGCAGCAGTTGCCTTTTGGCTGTTTGTTCTTCTAATTAGGTACTCGGGAAGAGGCAGAACCCAGCTGAGAAATCTGTAGCTAGAAACATTAAAGGAGAAGGTGAAATTGTGGAGGAAGGAAGATTTTTCAGGCTGTTGATGAGTCCGTATTAAAGCAGGTCAAAAACTGCTGGTTTGATGTTGACCCCTGAGCTTTTTCTGAAGCCATTTCTGTGTTGTACTTCCAGGCTGCTGTCAGGGTGGAAATTAGTGCAGGGATGTTTGATCAGGAGGCTTGTTTCTTCCCCTCCTTGTCTGATTGTGAAAAGTCTGCAGTTCTGTAGTTCCTGTGGGTGAGGGAGCTGTGCCTGCAAGGTGAGGGATGGGGTGGGTCAGCCTCACCTCTGAAGAGTGGGATGGGTCACCTGCACTCAGCGATGCGGAAGATAGACATGGGAATCTCAGCCCCATTGCAGCACCATTATGCTTTTTTATCGCTTGGTTTGAACAAATCTAGAAGAACCTTGAAATCAGGATGTTTCTCAGGATCCAGCTTGGCTTTGCTGCTTCTTTTGTCCCCAGGTATCAACAAGACTTTCACACCTGGGCTCCTGGCAACATGCAGAGGGCAGAGGAAGGGGCTGCACTCTGCCTTAAAACAGGTTTATCTTGTGTCGTGGCAGTTCAGCTAATCTATTTAGAGTAATTTAGGCACAAGGCAGTAGTAATCCCAGATTGTGGTCCTTCATCCCTTTATGTTTTTTAGCCTGAGTTTAGTAGATCATTGAGCGTTTTCTGGTCTGGGCTCTGTAAAGGAAACTTTAAAACAAAAAAATCTCTGCTAATCAAACTCTGAAATTGTGCTTAATTTCCAGTAATTCCACTGATAGAATTAACAAGTTAGATCTTTAGGCCAGAGGCATGAAGCAATGATTTTCTGGTTTCTTTTGTTTCTCAGGGCTTGGTCAGTGCTGAACCTTTTACTGTGACAGGATCTTCCCCACCTTCCCACGTAGCTTGGCATATGAGTGGGTGTACTGGGTCAGAACAAAAAGATAGACAAGTTGGGCAATCCCATCTTTTGACAGCAACCATCAGGGAAAAGCTGGGGAATATAATAGTTCTTTCCTCAAAATGCTTAGCTGGGCACTTGAAACTTCCAGTGCCTAATAACTATTATGAAAACAAATCAGTGAGCTGAAGAAGTAGAAGGCTGCAGATACAGCCAGTGCCAAATCCTTTGAGCACCCTGTTCGTCCAGCCCTGAGAGGTTCTGCAGACATTCTCCCTGTCCTTGCTTGTGAGCCCATCCGGGGGACTTGAAGTGCTCGTGTACTCCAGGAACAGCCAAGAGGAAGTCGAAAGCTTATGGGTAGGGATCAGAGACTGTGGCAACAAGGGGAACCTTGTGGTTGGTGTCTACTGCAGGCCGCTTGATCAAGGGGAACCTGCTGATGAAGCCTTCTTCCTCCAGCTACAGGAGGCATTGCACTCGAAGGCTCTTGCCCTGCTGGCGGGTTTCAACCACACCGACATCTGCTGGTAAAGTAACACAGCAAGCTTTAGACAAGCCAGGAGGTTCCTGGAGTGCC
>VWZL01005150.1:85339-106040 GCA_013396915.1 Stercorarius parasiticus | reverse complement strand
GGTCTACTCTAGTTATGATTCTGGACAAGCTGCAACCTCTGAAACGGCCACTACCATAAATCCTTAGCTATTGAATCCACTCTTTTTTTTATTTATTCAATTATCAATGCAAAGGAGCATAGACTATCTCCATTACAATGAAAATTTAGCGCTTCACACACAGAACCAATTGCCATGCAAGTGGGCAGTCAACCTCTCACATATAATTCACTTCATAACCAAAATCCTGTTAAGTATATTGTGGTTTTTCAAAATTAAAAGTAATCATGAACAGCTATGTAAAATATACTTCACATACTGAAATATTTTAAAACACAATATTGTAAGAAAACAGTGATAGGTGTGAGATGCTGTTTTTAATTTCCCTTTCAGCTGGACTATAGGAACATATATTTTTAGACAGACAACTGACTTATGTAGATACACTATATACATTCCCAACAATTTGACCATGGTTAAAGGGTATTTATATTCTGATGTGGCTAAAATTGAACATGTCAACACTAATGCATTTTTCTAGGAGAATCACTACTTTCACCATAATTTCCATGGAAAATTTGTGTGCACATGCAGTAATAGACACATTTATAACATCAAAAGGATTCAATTTTCTTTTCAATCATACTACAGTATGAATAGCTTTTCCTATTGAATTTAACAATAAGGCATATTACCACAGTCTAAAGGATGGGGTACTTCTGCTTGCTCATCTGAAAGTATGTCAAACAATATATAATATCTCTCACAATAGTTCTGGGTTAACTGCTCCTTTATATAGGTTTGTTTCCAATACATTTGTGTCAGCAGATTTTTTTAAATATTATTATTTGAATTTGTAAGATCAGCAGCATTTTAAATTCTGTTTAACTCTTCATAATGTTAACAGATTATTTAAATATTATTTAAAGGAATGCAGTGACTTTATCTCAAGAAATTACTTTGTATTAAGAAATCAACTGAAAATACATACTTAGATGTATAGGTTTGGCTTTGTAACACTGATAGTCATTTTACCCACTCACAGACGTAACAGTCTCTGTCACTGCAACTCATGAAAGAGAAAGGGAAGATTTTACGCATGAATTATTGTCTCAATCCTGCATGTTCTACACAAGAAAGAAAATTAAAAAAAACCAAAACAACAAAACCAACACAAAAGCCACAAACCAAAAAACCCCCAAAACCTAATCCCTAACACAGTTTAGTTTGAACTCCACTTTTACTTTGCTGTCATGAAAGAGGATTCTTTCAGAGCCTTCAAATCAATTAAAAGACCCAGCTTTGTGGGAGTCCAACCATTACAGTCCAAACTGCCACAAAGTACTATATGGCACATTTAATGACTTTGAGAAAAAAAGACAGGTCCATACAAGACTGCAAGTTTCTCTAGTAATCAAAGATAACAACTGACTTTTTAAGATTCATATTTAGGCTTTATTTATTTTATAGCCCATATGAGAGAGAGAACATGTAATAGGACTGTAAATCTCTTTGAAAGTCCTCTTCTCATCATACAAGTGTTGGTCATGCCCAAAAAGGTACTGGCATTTGCAAATTTGAGAGCTAAGGAAGACATTTAACTCAAACAGTAAGAGAAGAACCACAGAGTGTCCAGATGTGATTAGACATAATTCCTCTTTCCATTTTCCACTATTAAATTCACTCACTCCTTACGAGTAAAAAATCTGACCTACAAAATACGATGCTACTTGCTCTCCTTTCTATTGCTGCTTTATTCTTTATCAGGGCTGAGCTCTGCTCTAATGGGATTAAAACAAGCAAACTGCCAAAAGCCTGGGGCTTTGAAAATCCCAAATTCAGATCCGTGGGATTTTTTGGAATTTTTTTCTTGCTTATTTGAAATAATTTGTCTGACCTCTTCCTTCAGTAGCTTTTTCAGACTTCCATTATTATGAAATGGCAACATTTGACATGAATCGCTTAACCAAAACCAACCAACTTTCCTTACAGTTAAACCTAATATTTAAGATTCTCACCTAGTAATTCACCCTGTACTCCAGTCTTCAGTTCTAGCCATCACTGCATTCATCCAGTTTTACACTTGAGTAAATCTGAATTGAGATAATGGTGAACTATGCCTTTGAATCTGGAGCCGAAAAGGACCTTAGAGATCTCTTGCAGCTACTACTCTGTCATGGAAAATGAAATGTGAACCATTCATTGCAGAAAAGCCTGCAACAACTAAGAGAAACATTGTTGCACTGTATTTTCTCCTTATTCTCACTGACCATTTCTTACCACTGTGGCACTATGCAGTGCTTGCAGTCTTCACATCACAGCCGCCATCTTCTTTCATTTCCCTCTCTGCATATATCTCAGGATATCATTATAACAAGCTTTGAAAGTCCTACCACTCATTATTAGAGGAGGGCATTGTAGTAACACAGTAGACTCTGTGGTATACATCTGGGACTGATCTCAGTAGACTTCTGGCCACTCATTCCAGTGGGACAAAGCTGGGGACTGAACTCTGTGTGGAACTCAGATGAATTTCTGCTCACCTGAAGTTCCTAATCTTAAAACTTGTTATAGCTTAACTGTTGTCTCTTTTTTTGCATTGGTATTTGTTATTCAAAAGAACACTAATTCTATGATACAGTCTGATTACTTAAAAAGGAATTGAACCTTGCAGCACAAACATTTCATGCTTTCAGTTCTGGTAGCTAATTAAATTACTTTGGAAAAATTAAAAAAAAAGCACAGTAATTTCCTTATTGTAAACAAAGACAACTAGCAAAAGTTTATTAAACATTCAAACTTAACGCAAACATTTATAGAATAAAACATGTATCTCATGTCATTTTTTGTGTTCTTGGAAGAGTTTTATCACAGTTGTTTTCTGAAGGTTTTTGTGGGGAAGGATGTGCTTTTGAGATCACAGCACACAGACAGAAGGACTCTCTTCATAGTTGAGAGATTATTGTGTCATTTTCCTGAGATTTTAGTACGTTGGGACATTAGATTCATAAAACCAGAAAGGCAACTGACAATCTACTGCTAGAAGTGCAAAAATTCCTAAAGATGACAGGAGGCATACTTCCTAAGGGCAGGTAGAGTGAAAGTGCAAAGACAGCATAGACAAGGGACCAACAGAAGGCACATGCCTCATCCAGTTTCTACAGCTCAGCAATACTTCTTCCTTCCACCCAGCTGCAATGAGTACCGAATATGGCAAAGAAACTAATCTCAGTCCTGAATGCATCAGAATTGTAGAGAAACAACTAAAGAAAAAAGCTAAAGGCCACAACCTCTAATGAGAGTTTTAGTCTTATGGGTACCACAGGTTCTTTAGTATTATCAGCCAAGTCTGAATTCATGAAGCATTTAACTTCTGTCGGAATTCTTATTCTTACCTTCTGTGCTACTCACTGCCAGACTATGCTAGCATGATTTTAACCATTTTTTTAATTTGATTTTGCAAGGGGGAGCAGAGGGAGAAGAAAGAAAGAAGCTAAAACTGGGAGGTGTTTCGGGTTTCTTTATGTTTTTTGCTCAGTTGTTGGGGTTTTTTTCCCCCCCTACATTGGCTCTCCCTAAGGTGTCCTTCTTCCTATGACCTTTTCCTTGTAGGCGCTTCAGTTCTACTGCTGTTCAGTATTCACAGGATCTGGCCATAATCTGGCCTTTACAATGAATCATATCATATAATATAAATCATGTTTAGTAAATTATTGTAAAAGCAGATTTTCTTGTTTCTGTGACTCTGCTGGGTGGGTATCCAAAACCCACATCCAGGTGGGTTTTGAGTATCTCCAGAGAAGGAGACTCCACAGCCTCTCTGGGCAGCCTGTTCCAGGGCTCGGTCACTCTCAAAGTAAAGAAGTTTTTCCTCTTGTTGAGATGGAATTTCCTGTGTTCTAGCTTGTGTCCATTGCCCCTTGTCCTGTCACCAGGCACCGAGAAGAGTTCGAGTCCATCCTCTTGACACCTGCCCTTTAGATATTTATAAGCATCGATAAGATCCCCTCTCAGTCTTCTCTTCTCCAGGCTAAACAGACCCAGGTCCCTCAGCCTTTCCTCGTAAGAGAGGTGCTCCAGTCCCTTCATCGTCTTTGGAGCCCTCCACTGGACTCTCTCCAGCAGTTCCCTGTCCTTCTTGAACTCTGGGGCCCAGAACTAGGCACAGTACTCCAGGTGCGGCCTCACCAAGGCAGAGTAGAGGCGGAAGATGACCTCCCTTGACCTGCTTGCCACACTCTTCTTAATGCGCCCCACGAGACCATTGGCCTTCTTGGCCACAAGGGCACATTGCTGCCTCATGGTCAACTTGTTGTCCACCAGGACTCCCAGGTCTCTCTCTATGGAGCTGATGTCTAGCAGGTCAACCCCTAACCTATACTGGCGTACAGGTTTATTCCTCCCCCTACACTTGCCTTTGTTGAATTTCATTAGGTTCCTCTCTGCCCGACTCTCTAGCCTGTCCAGGTCAATGCTTAAGAGCATAAGGCATGGGTGTATAATATGCATAGCACACAAGCAAAAGTTCTATGAAAAAGAAAGCAAATCTCCTTGTTAAACTGAAGGTAAGTATCCTGTTAATTTAGCACTTAAGAGCTGTGCTTTTCCTTGGCAGAAAGTCATTCACAAAACCAACAATATTTGGAACACACAATTTTGTATTTTCATTCATTTTTAACAGCAGTAGAAAACCCAAACATTCCTCCCCCGCACCATAGCTCAACAAATCAACTCCCTACAACTGGATGTCACAATCACACAGCAGGGGTGTCTGTATATCATTCAGGAAAGGTATAGAGAGATGGGGTTTAGTAAAACAGTAAGATTAGATGTATAGTCAAGGAGATATTCTGGTCTATTCTGGTCAATAAACAAACTTTATCAATAATTTGGACATTACATCAAATATTTTTTCTGATTACGACATTTATTTAATGAAAGAAATATTGTCACAGGAATATGCAGCAAACGACAAACTAAGTATTTGAAAAATCTTCAACAGCCTGAATAAAATACTGTAGAATTCACCTGGGAAACTAGTACCTCTCTCTCATAAACATCTCTCTAAGTTTGGGAAAAATAAATTATGGGACTCCCAGATTCACATTTCAAATATCTGTTTTGTTTTTCCATGGATTCAAGAGAACTATTTTCACTGCTAAAAAAGAAAATGTGTGGCTCAATTTGGAACTTTATCAAGCAGCTATTACTTATAACCATCAAAAACAAAGCAATCTCACATTTAACTTAAGAGTCATATATGGTATCATTTTCATACAGACTGAGCACCGTAACTCTGTTCAAATTTCCTCTGTGACTTCAGCTTCCCAAAGGTGCTAGGTTCCATTGTAACAAGTACTGACCTGAGGTAAACAAAGTGTTTTATAGGAGCTAGATCTTGTATATGAACTTCAGAATTGGAGTTCAGTATCCTGACAGCTATCCTAATTACAATTCACATTTAGTTTTGCCTTTGCCCTATCCAAAGTCTGCCAAGACAAAAACAGAGAAAAAATAAATAATTTAAAAAAAAATTTATATAGCAACTTTTAATAACTAGTTTCCCTTGCCATTTGGAAAAGTGAAATTATATAATTAATATTATTGTTGTTATATTTCTATTTTCGTGATATGTAGAAGTACAATGACAAAAGGGGATGTACAAGCCTTTAAAATGTAGATTAAATAGTATTTAAATCTTGTTGAGGTGTAGGCACCTTGGAAGGTGTTCACACATCATTGCTTAGGTAAAGAGCATAGCAGACAATCTATATATTTAAAAAAAACCCACCACAACCAACTTTCTAAAACCACACTAAAAAGAGCCAGCAGCTAAAGATTTATATAAAAACTAAATAACATGGTAACATTTCCCTGTGCCTGTGTTCCTTTTCTTTGCAAATACTGATGATCAACATTATAGAGTGAAAGGCAGTTTTTGTCATCTTTAAACCAAAATTAATTTTTCTTTTGGTTTTTACATTGCAAACTACAATTAAATTTGGAAGGAAAGGAGTTTAGATTTCAGTCAGCGAATTCAGTGAGATTCTACATCATATATGACTTCTTTACTCATTTTTTACTAGAACAACAACTTCAATTAAGTCATCTTCCAAAACCGCAGCACTATCACCACTTCCATCAATCACGAGCCTGGCAAGTGAGCATCAATAAGTTAAGAAAACTTTGCCAGGGTGATCCTCCACAAGAGCTCTGTATTATATGAAGAAAAGGAAGGAGACCAATAAGGTATTCTGATCATCCACAAAGCACAGAATCTTCATGACTGTTGAATTCAGTAGTAAAAACAACCATGTTTACATTCCAGTCTTTGAACAAAGGGTTGCAGGCTTGAGGCTTACAGTGTCTTCAGAGAGAACAACACTTCAAAGTACTCTCTAAGTGAGCATTTAAATAATTTAAAATATCCTTGCCAAGGATGACAATGGAATACATTTTTTGATTTATCACTACGTTGTACAAAACTAGGCATACAAATAACACTCGCACAATCCCACAATCCCAGATCTTAACTCCATTCCTCTTCACGTATGAGACCCATTAAATAGCAAAAGATAGAAGACAGACCAATGGGGAGGAGAAGGGAATGCACAGGGTCTATGTCCTGTCTACAAACAATTGCATTTGCTCCACATGGTATTGTTCGTGCAGCAGTATTCAGGAAGTGAAAATATAAGATGCAGAGATACATGACTGTCCATTGTGTGAATCCTTAGCTCCTCTGTCTGTGACAAAATGATGACACTTTCATGGAGAATCTGCAGACCTGCTTCCTGACAAAGAGATAAGAGTCTAGAGCATATATATGGGGAGAGAAAGAACGGACAGAGGAGCAGAAAAAGGACTGTTCAATCCAGCTCCCATGGAAATACTCATTGAAGTGCTATTTAAGAAAGACTGTATGCTTCAAAAAATTTGGACCCTCTAAGAAAATAGATTCAGTCTAGGGAGAATTGTTAACAGTCAAAACGGTACAAAGTTTTTCTTCAATTGAAATAAAGTAGTTTCTTTGTTAGATAGTTGAGAAGGAAGCATATTTATCCCCAACTCAGCCATTTGTTCTCTCTCTCAAACACACACTCTCCTATATGGATTACAGAGACAATGCAAGTAAAAGGCNGAGAGAGAGAGAGAGGTGAAAATACATCTTTAAACTTAGATCATGCCCTTCTGAATAATGGAGCAGGGGCATACTATAGTATGTGAAGCGCTTTCTTGTTTGACTCGCATGGATGTAGATTTTTAACAAGAAATAGAAAAAAAACGTAAAATTATTTAAACATGTAAAGCACAATTTCCTTTTCCACAGGAGAGTCATCTTTTGGAAAATGAGAAGGAATTAATAAGAAAAATTACAGTTGAATGAAGCAAGAGGGCTGAGAGACTTTTTTAAATTCATTTTGAAAGTCCCACTGCAGAGAAATCAGAAAGCTCTTTATTTTTAATTTGGAGGTTCTTACAGTATAATCCTAGAAAAGGCCAGCTGCTAGCTGCTGACTCTGCAAGTCTCCCTTTATACTGTTGGTGAGAGAGTGATCAATGAAATTGACAAATGACACTGAATGCCGAGTCAGCCCTACAGAGTTTAGCTTAGTGAAATTTGCACACTGAAGAGTCAAAGCCTGAAAAACAGAAATAAAACCCACTGAGACAGTTGTCTATGCAGAAGGAAGCAAAGAACAGAACATGAGGGCAATGAAGGACACAAAGGGGGCAAATGGGTGTGTGGGAAAATGCAAGACATTTTATTGTCTATAATTTATGGACTGTTAAAACTATTAAAGCACATGATGACTAGGTTCAGCACTGAGAGATTCAGAGGATGGAGGGACAGATCACAGTTTAAAGAACAAAACTGCTTGCTTGTGAAGTTCTCTCTGCAGAAAGGCATGAGTATGTAAAACAAAGGATGTAACAGTCCTGTTTTCCCCTGGACATTTGAGCTGGTAGTCGTCTTTACAGATTCTTAAACTGCTGGGAGCACATCAGAGTTCAGACTTCTTCTAAGTGCTGGACACATAAATTGAGCCCAAGATTCTCCAAGAATTAAGTGAAATGTGTCCAGTTTCATCCTAGAACTTTGTGCTGATTAACTGAATTTATTTGTCATTTAGGAATCAGAGATGGTGTTAGTACTGAGGCTGCTAGACTCGACACTATGATAGTGAAAAAGAAACATCATCATGAGTAATCATGATATCAATGCTCTGTTACAACAGCATACACCAATAAAATTAAAAAATCTTGCCTTTTGGCCATTCCATTTCAAGGAGCCTTTTCCCCCTTAAATATCATATAGTTATAGAATACTCTTTTTGTATTTTCTCCTCACCAAAATTTTTTTTAAAATGTATCCTATCACTCTATGGTACAAATAAAAATGCCTTTCTAGTGTTTGTTATGTACTTTTACTCCACTTCTTTTCGTAACTTCCTTGCAGTGGGGTTCTACAAGAAGCACCTGCACAACCCCTTATAACCCATACCCTTTCATTGCAGTGTAGTCTAGAGTTTCAGAGTTCTCTTTACCTTTCAGTAGGAAATCACAAGTCTGAAGTCTCACCTAAAATTTATGCGTTCCAT
This sequence comes from Stercorarius parasiticus, assembly GCA_013396915.1. Lineage (NCBI taxonomy): Eukaryota > Metazoa > Chordata > Aves > Charadriiformes > Stercorariidae > Stercorarius > Stercorarius parasiticus. The sequence continues at coordinate 97,458 of VWZL01005150.1, read as the reverse complement.
CTATTACATAATGAAATTTTCAGATGACCTATCTATCAAGTCCAAAGAAATAACTCCTCCAATACTTGTAAAAAATCTTCACAAAGGAATAGAAGCTCTTCTCTCTCCAACTGAAATTTTAGGTCTGACAACTACCTTTAAGGTAAGCATCCCACCAATCCCTGAGATAACATTTTCTTAAAGCAGCCCTTTTACGAGTGATCTCACATTTCCCAAGAAAGGCAAGAGCAGCAGCCAGTTGAGTTGGAAAGATTCTTGCTATAATTTTAAATAAAATTAACTCTGCCCAAGTCAGGTTCTGCAACCCATAGCCTCATGCTCCCAAACACATCAAACTGAATTCCCAGGCCCACATCTAATGGGTTTGAGGCTCAGAGGCCTATCACACAGCTCTGTCCTAAATAATATTTGAAGACTGAAAAAAAAAAAAAAAAAAATTCCTGTGTGACTTTTTTTTTTAAATGAAACTTAATTGATGTTACAATTTCAGCACATTTTTTGAAGTTTAGAGTTGAATTTAAAAAAACAAACAAACAAAAAACCAACAAAACCTAAAACACAAACCCTTCAAGTTTGGTTTGGCTCTGGTTTCAACCATTTATTGTTATTCAAGAGTTGGCCTGTACATTAGAAAGAAAGTTTGCAAAGAAAAGTACTGGCACTGTCTTTGCAATATTTTCCCTTCCAGGTCAAATACATTTTTAAAAGTAAATTTTAGAAACTGCTAGAAGCTTCTGACAATATTTTGGAGTTTTAAATCTTTTAAACTCAGGTAACAAATATCCAAAGAAACATTCAGATTGTTGAAACAGATGGAAAGCTTAAGTATTTATTTTATAAGATATCTTAACCATGCATTCACTTATAAAACATTATACTTAATCTGTTTCTGACACTGTTCTAGCCAGGAAAAAATGGAAAACAATGTGACAGTGATAGCAATAACAATCTGCTCTTTGAAAGTATACACAGTACAGTAAAGGAACACAGAAATTAGTCAGATGGTAACATCAAGGGAGGTCACAAATGATGGTTTGTGCTGTGGTGATATATTTGAATGGTAACGTATTCAAAAGACAGTCATCAAAGTGGCAACCAACAAAACATAAAACAACATAATGTGATTTTGTAGTGTTCTGGGCCAACTCTCATTTATGATAGCTGGTCTTACGACTTTTTGTTCAGCCTGTTTTTTTCTCCCAACAGTAAAAGTAGAATTTTCTCAGCTGCAGCACTGAAGTGGCTTAATTATCAACAATTTATTAAAAAAAACCCCAAAACAATAAACAGCAGCAACAACAAAAAAGCACTTAAATAGTACTTCAGGTCCAGATATGTTAACATGTTTGATACAGAGAGAAAAAGTAAGCAGTGTTACGAATTTTCCAAATGAAGAATATGTAGACTCTTCCCCTTGCTAGCCATACTCTGTTTTTCCTTAGAACTGTGATGCATGCCAAAATTACAAAACACTGTGAAATCACAAAATACAATGAATTAAATTATCTGCCTAAGAAAATTCCCAGGCACCAAAATAAGGATTAAAAAAAAAAAAAAAGATGATTAATCACAGTCTAAACCATGTCTCCTCAGAGCCCAGGGCTAATAGCAAGGTAACCAAGGAGTTAACTTCCTCGAGTGATCCGCTCCTCTAAATCTACCCCACTAAGAGGAAGAGAGGTATGTCTCTGTTTCATTTTTTCATACATCCTTTCAGACAAAAATATAAGAAACTATTAATAACTGGTGTACATGGAGAATCTTCACCAGAGTAAAAAAATGTAACCAGCATTTACATAGCTCATTATGGCTTTTTATAACTGTCTTTATTTTTTCCCCATAGTATTGAAGAGATTATGATGGCCACAAGTTGTGTGAGAAATTAGAAGTCTAGATGTATTATAGGAAGATCCTTGTCCCTTCTTTTCCTGTTTTTGAAGATAGCTTTCGTCTCTGTCTTCTCACAAGGCTTGGGTTACTAAAAAAAGTCTTCTAAAATCCTCACATTCAAGAAAAAAATACAGATAATTGTGCTGAAAGTTGCATGAAGAAATACGTGTATCAAGTGGTGTCCCCAGTAATGTCAAGCAATGGTTGATTTTATTAGTTTTCAATCTCAGGTTGATATGTTTCTGATTAATGAAGCATTTGTTCTGCATCACAAAACAACAGAAGAATACCCTTCTAATGCCAATGAATTGTGTCCAACAGTTAATTGCTATGTGACCTTCTATCATGCTCTTGTTTTAGGACTAGAAGCACCTATTTTAAGCTTGAAGAAAGTTTAAAAGTGAGAGTATCTGTCTTTGAAATAATACCCATGGCATGCTTTGTATTCATATAGTACCCTACATTTAATGGTCTGATTTTAAAAATCATATGCTTCATCATAGCTCTAACATACAAGCACATAACTCATCTATAAGACACTGAGATCATATAAAAAATCCAGATGAGATTAAAATACAGCTCTTCTGTCCGTCAATTCTGTGACAACAATAATCAAAGAGAGTAAAATAAAACAAACCAACCACTCATCACACATAGGCTTTTGTCGCTACAGAGAAGCCTAAGTGTAAATATCATTGTCAAGATGGTTAAAGAAGACTGTAGAAGGATAATCATTCTGCTGTATGCAGTCAGGTTTTGATTGCAAATTTTGACCTCTGATAAACCAAAGTTGGTCTTAAGAAAAAAAAAAAAAAAAAGTCAAACACAGGCAAGGTTTCCATGGAACTCAGCCAGTACTACATGTATCCTTTTTAGGAAAACAAAACAACACACTGAAACTACACTGCTCAAAAAAAGTACATACTGGGAAAAACAATAGTATTGCTTTTCCTAGAATAAATAACAAAAAATATTCTCAGTAAATCCCTATTTCTGAAGATATCTGAATGTTGCTCTAGAACTAGAACATAGACATCATCAAGCTGGATCAGACTTGTTCACCTAGAGGCTCCACTTTCAGCGTTACAAAATTCTCTTTAGTTCAAAACTAAGCAAACTTACTAAGCAAACTAAACAAATCTTTTACTATCTCCCAGTACAAGGCCCTTTGAAAAACACTTCCCAGAATTTTAAATACCACAGTTGATATAATTTTTAAAACAGCTCATTCCTAATGGAACTTGAAACAAACAATACTGTTTTGCAATCTGTCATAGCATTCTCTCCTGTGACTGCTACAGCACGTTTCAGCTGACAATACCAGAGAACATGTAGGAAATAGTGAATCTCAGCTTTGAAGAACAATGACACAAAATACAAAACATACAGTGGATTAAGTTTAGTAATATTCTCATATAAATTTAGAAAACAAGCCATAGGTACTAACTCTCAGTAGCATTTGATAGAGTACTGAACTAGTTAGTACTGTTATCTTAGCATGGACGATACGGGAAGTAACAATCAAAAGAGTATTTATTTCCTATTACCAGTCCCAGTACTTGCCCACTGATTTATTTTCATTCCCACTTACTCCCTCCTGGCTTAGTGACCCATAAAATGGTTAACACTATCCATAGTGCTTTTTTTGTAGCTTAACTGTATTTCTGTCAATTGCAGAAACTCATCAACCATTGCAGAAACCTCACATAGCAAGTAAGCACAGCAAAAGCTGTTGTAGGTCCCAAGTCAACAATATATATACATGTCATTTCGCCCATTCAGCCCATTTGTTACAGCTATAGGGTCTAGAATAGATGGAAAGGACAGGGAGTAGAAGACACTGGGGAAAGCAGGGAAATACAATCAGGCAAGAAAAGTTCACTGCATCCTTCAGACTTCTGTTAGTAGGATCCAGGCAACAGTATCAGCTTCACCCTTAATCTTGGCAATCACCGGCGTTTACTTAGACAAATTTGCGGTTAGTTGCAAACTGAGGCAGTGTCACACTATTATACTTCACGACAGAAAAGTAGTAATAGGTTGTTTCTATGCCTTTGCTGTTCTACTTTGTCATCAAGGAGTGGGAAATCTCAAAAATAAATTAAACAAGACAAATAATGGTCCTGTGTTTAAATGGGGCTTGCAACTATTGTTCTATCTAACACCCAGTTCTTTTATTCAGAAACTCATCCAGGAACAAACTTTGGATAAATGAAGATACAGAAATTATCTTGAAAAAGAAAATTAAGTGGCATTTCATGACGAGATACTTTATTAATTTAATATATGCCCCCCACTTTTATTTGGCTTGAAAATAAGGTCACATTTTCATAGCACCTACAACCGCAAGCTGCTATCCAGACAGGTTTCTGCGTATGTGGGGTCACACCTCTGAGACTGCCTTCTCCTTCAAGTGCATTCCATGGTCACAGCTATTGTTCTGTTCATACTCTGACCTACTCTGTGCTTGTCAACAGTTATTTTTTTATTTTTGAGAGTGCCAAAAGCACGTACAAGTCCTGAGGAGCAAATAATTTAAAAAGTGGGAGCAAGCACCATGCCACACAGAAGTCCACATGTAGAACAGAATGAACGCCACCAACAAAATGCAATTCAAGTGTCCACTCTTCCTTATTCAAAATCACAGCTTTGACTCCTTTTGTCACTCTTGTTTGGTTCACTGTCATCATCCCTGCAAGAGTTTGGCAACCAGAATCTGACAGAAACTGACAGTAATGCAGTCATCCTTTACTTTTCTTACAGCGGCAGCTGTCAGAAGCTATACCACATTAAGCCAAAGTACTAGTCATCATGAAGCTTTTCCAACATTAAAATTTAAGAATACACCTTTGGAGAATTTAAAGTAAGTTAGGATTGTCATTTTGCGATAGATACAGAGACGGAGGGATAAAGGAATGGATGAGTAAAACAGAGAACAAGTGTTACAGCATTATATGAAAATGCCATTTTGAAAACTCAACTTCTGCACTCTTCCTCTACAAATGCCAGAAATAATGGTAATTTTGTGCAGCATAGCATTCCAGATATCATTCACTGACTATATTAATAATATTAAGGAACTTTTTCATCCTTCTCAGTAGACAACAAATTAAAATCCTGATTGTAACATTTCAGAAACACGCCCACCATTCAATTGTAAGAACTGTTACGTTGTTTCTTGTTCTCTAACATCAGCTATAAAATTTGTCATTTTTAGGCCAGCTATGTCCTAGACAGGCCAGCTTCTCTCTCATACATAATCTGAATCTATAAACGTACCTAGATACCTCTCAAAATACTAGCTGGTCATAGGAAAAATCAACCCCAAACCAGCAATTAAAATCAGCAACCTAGCGATAAGGAAAAAGCCAACAGAAGGAAGCAAGCAATAAAAAAAATTAGCTTCCAGGTGTGAAAACGTATTTTTTCAGAAGTCCCATCTAACAGCATTTAAGAAAAAGCTAAAGCAATTTCATACACTCAGACTAAATAATAATAATAAAGCAATCTAAAGCAAAATAATAATAAAAGGAAAGCAAACAGTATATAGTAATTATCAATATTCACAGGACTTACATTATTTAGCAGGCACTGTTCATGTAACTGCAGAATGCTTATGATGAAAAACACAAAATCTGGTCTAACACGAACATTAAAATATGCATGTCAGCATTGCATAGATACATGGAATGTGTAGAGACAGTTACCTTAGAGGCTGTCTCAGCAATATATATGAAACCATATTTAGCGACAGAAATTAATTTTAAGTTTCCCTGTTCCATAACCCTTGGACTCTCTACTGAGCAGCCAAGAAGAGTAATCCAAGGGTTTGTGTGCTAAAGCCAAGGGTCTGTTTTTCTTAAAAAAAAACCAACAAACCAACCAACCCTATCCACAACTGCATTAACACCACAGCAGAATCCCAATACTCCACTGAACGCAGGAATATGACTCAGTAAGATCTTATTAGTTACTACCACATACTTGGTTAGACTAGAATTAGTGCCACAGAAATAACAATGAATTTACTGCATCAATGATTTGAATAATCTTTTGCCCCAAAATGTTACATGTGATTATTTTACTCATGGAGAAAAATAAACAAACAAAATCAATTTGCAAGAAAGAAAAATCCAGTCAATCCTAAAAACCTGCTTCCAATCAAGCCCTTTGGGGTAACAAGTTAATGCATCTATCTTACAGGAAAGATAATAACAGCTGATGAAGGCTTTGGGGAAAATTCAGTTAATACGAGGTGGATGGAGATGGACAAATAGTTCAAAAATGTAGGTACTTCTGGTCAAGAAACTCCCAGTGGTTGAATGTTCACATGCAAAAGCCATTTTAAATTGATAAATTCTAGGTTAGTACAAGAACTGAGTTTCAGCTCTCCGCAGAGCCACCACCAACACATCAGCTGAAGTGAAGAAAACTGGAGGAAGCCATGTATTCAGGAAGCCCTTACTGAAAGGTAGAAGAGGCCTAAACTGGGATGCGGGGGAAACACACAGACACACACACACACAAAAAGAAAAAAGAAAAGCAAGATACTTCTTCCTTCACTCCCAAACATTAACTTTGTTTAACATCTTATCTTTTACCTGCCTGCAATCTGCTAGGGGGCTCCGCGCCCACCTCAGGGCTGGGGGCTGCAGGGGCACAGCGTGATGGGAAGGCTCCACTCCCTCGCGGACTGAGCGTTGGAGGGGGGCCAGGCGATCGTTAGGCGGCAGGCTCGCGACCTCCGCGCGCTGCGCCGCTCTGGGGCGCTGTGAAGGTTCGCGAAGCTTCCAGTGAGAGCTGCGGCAGGTGTCGCCCGGGCAGTGCCGGAGGGGCGGCACAGACACACAGGTGATAGCCGTTTCCTCAGCACGCCTCCAACGGGACGGGCCCCGGGCAGCAGCCTGCCTGCTCCCCCGGCAGGGGCGGAAAAGTGGCTATGCCAGGGGCTGTAGGTGTGTTCCCCTCGAGATAATTTTTCCTACGAGGCTGACATTTTTTTATTTTTCTGTCTTAAACTCCTGCACGTTGCCCCTGTGTGTATATATATACACACATACAAAATTTATATTTAAAACAGCTTTCATGGTATGAGGGCTTAAAAAGCGATATGAGAGAAGCGGGAAGAGCGGGATGTGTAAAGCAGAGGGGAGAGATAGAGCCACAGACTTGACATATGTAAAAGACATGGAAAAGACTAAAGGAGTAAACCATTTTCCACAGTCCTTATATGTGGAATAAACGTCACTAAGTATAAATTGCAGCAAAAGGGATTTAGGTTAGCCATTGGCAAAAGGCTTTCTGGCAATAGGCCAGAGACTGCAATAGTTTCAAACTTCAAATGTGGGGCAGCCTATCAAATACGCTGCCCAATTTGGGTGGGGATTGCTGGGTAAGCTAAGGGGCCTCCTGAACCCTTCCAGCTCAGTTTTCTCTGAGTTTTTGATGTTCCTGTAGGATTGCGTCAACTATACCAATTTTAGGACCAATTTATTTTCAAGAATGAAAATATGGTACCCTTGTATAAAAGTTTGGACCTATGTTTTTAGAGAGTAAAGCAAGACATGCTCATGAAAAAAAGACTATTTTCATCCTGATGAAATGCTCTAGTGAGAAAGAATTAGGCATGAATTTAAATAAAATTCTTTGTGAGATTAATTCTGAAACAGTTGGGACTACATTTGAACTACTCAGAAATAATTTCTCATACATACCAACATTCCCTCTGAATGGCTCAGCTGACACTTGTAGAAACAGCTATTAGCTGAATATAAATAGCACCAATTTTCGCATTTTACGCAATGCTCTGCATTCCAGTTTCTAGAAATTTCCTACATTTTCTGGATGGCTATCTTGGTTTCTACATACTTTCTGTCTACTTCGTCCTTGAATTCTATTGTGGTAATATCTTTTAATATAGGCAGCATAGAAGCAAAATGTGTTTTTAAAAGGAGAAAATGATTAAAGCTATGTAGAGAGTTGAATAAGGTTTTTGTCTTTTAAAGAATAATAGTTCCATAGTGGATAACCTACTTCTAAAAGCTCCACCATGTAAGCTCCAACAAAATTTCCTGTTTTCTAAGCTTGGTCTGTTCTATTAAAAATACAGTTTTGTGCTGTGGTGTACTCTACAATATCCATGCATATCAAGAAATGGTGACAAGATATAGAGGGACAGCAAGACTATTAAATATCCATCATGCCACTCTGGATCAGGCTTAATGCAATCAGAAACACATGACTACATCAACTTATCTCCTTTGATCAAATGTGATTAAGTAAGTCATTAATTTTCAAGACAAATAAAAAATGCAAGATCATTTTATTATAAATGTAAATGCCTGTCTTCTTAAATGATTTTTCTAAAGGAAGCCCTTCTAATACAGAACTTTGTATACTTCAGAGAACAGTTGTTTTAACATTGGTTTTAATTTTAATGAAACATTATGTATTTGTATGCATGTCTTCTTTCCTTTTTTCTCACACTGCTCATGTTGTCAAGCAAAATTTGTGCATCAGCTTGATCAAGATAATTTCATTATACCATTGTTACCATTATGACTTGGGCAATTAGTAGTTTATAAGAATAAATTTATAGCAATCAGTGATTGAGGCACATTTGCAGTAGTCAGGGTGTAATAAAGCCCAATCAATTTCTTTCATTTAATATGTAGGCTGTGACCCTAGTTTTGATGAGAACTCTTAGCTATTTCATCTTTAAATAAAAAAGAATGTCTGCAAGCAATTATAGTGGTGTGTTAATTGGATATTCCTTTTTATCTTTTATACTACAGAATGCATTGCTAACGAAATCCTTGTTTTCTCTCTCATTCCCTTTCTCTCTCCCTCTCTGTAATGAACTGATATTGACTTGGTGTATTTTGCTAAGACAATGGGCCAGATTTTGATTTTCAGTAGCACTGGTGTAAATCTGGAGTGACTTCTCTAAATTAAATAGAATTACTGAGATTTCTATGCACATAACTGAAATCAAAATCCACTCCTCTTTTTCCAGTTTTTGTTGCCAATAACAGAGGACCTGATTCTGCAGCCCTTAACCGGAGCTGAATGCTACTTCAAGCTATGATCAGTCATTGTCTTATATATAAGCTGAAGTATCAGCTGGCATGCAGTATTCAAATGGATTATTCCTAAGCGTAAAGCATCAGGAAGGCTTAGTCTTTGCCTAAGGTACTTTATTGCATTAATTCCATGCTGATTTAAGGTATCTGATGATAGATGAAAGTAGTAAATGTTACATGAAGAAATGAGACTCCAACTCAGATTCAATCAGCATTACATAGGCCAAGTTGTACATGTTTCATGTTCCATGAAATCACTCCTTGTCCTGAGTAGGTCCATCATTTGGGTAACAAGTTTCTACTCAGGACTAACAGGGGCATAAGAATTCAGTGAAAAGGTTTTGTGTCTGGAGTATGTACACATTGGAACAGTAAACCAAAAGTTTTTGTGATATTTATTTCCCCCGCAGTAGACACTTAAATCGCAAGGCAAAAATTTCAGCATTTCCTTGGGTTTGTGTCAGTATATTGAAGATTTCCCCATCACACAACAAAGAAAATGACAAATGTTTTTTAAAATCTCTTCTGGGATTTAACTTCTAGTATTTGGAACTATCTGTGTTCTGTAATGGAATTCTGGACTAATTAACAAAACTTGGGTTTTATGCTTTAACAGGGGTATAACTTACCTTAGAATGGTCTTTATTATCTATTTTGTGTCATGTCAATAATTACACATGTAAGATATTTTACAAGCAACAAAAATGTTTCAATTCTTCAGTGTCAGATTTTCATGTCCCATGTCTCTTAAATTTAGGCAAAATTTTTTGCGTAAAATTTCTCATTTGTACCATAAAGCTAGAAGACCTTCAAAACAATCAATTGTAGCACTATCTGACGAAAGGAAAATACTGCTGGTGACTCCAGGGCTCATACAAACATCATCTAATTCTTATTTAAGTGTCTCCTGATCTATTCAAACGCTTTACTCTAGTTCTGTGATTTATCAGTGCTTGTGATAGTTTATTACCTGCAGGCTTTATTTCTAGCATAATTGCAATAAACATTTTACTTGATGTTTTCTGAGGCTGGGGGGATGGAATCCTGAAATCTTTAGTCCTTAATCAAGCAAAAATCCCACTGAAATTAATAGGAATCTTACCTACACATAAACTCAGTGTAAACTGAAGGGTTATACGCTGCCTTTTACATAAGAAAACCTAACCCCTCAAAAGCATATTTAAATTTATTATGGGGAAAAATATTGTTAAAAGACAGAAATAAATAAAGAGATCCTCAAAACCTCAAGGCAAATAGTAATAGTGACCTGGCTCAGAGAAACGAAGAGCAAGCAAAAAATTGGCAGCAATGCATGGTAGGGGATGGTTCTTCTTCATCAGTTAGAAGTATTTTTCTGGGGAAAGTTTAAAAGTAAGACAGTCAACAATGTATGTACATCTATACGGGTATGTATATATGCATACATATATGTATAGCCTAAAACAAAGTACTTAAGTACTTGCATGAAAGAAGAAACAGATGTTTAACACTATGACCAAGATGATAAAACATGTTCCTTGTGGATGGATTAATGTTAGAACTACCTTCTGATCATTTTGAAGAGGAAAGAAAACATACATTTTTCTTTGTATGCTATAACTTGGAAATCAGCTTTTCTGAGTTTAGAAATAACCAAGATTAGAATTTTTAATGCTTGAAGATAATCTCTGTAGAAATTCACCTGTCTCAGGAGCTTCTTATATAGCTATAAATGCTTCAGAAAAATATACAAGTGGCAGTTGCTTGTGTCTAATGGTTGGGGATACTATGACGAACAATGTTCAGTACATCTAGCTTACCAATTTTGTTATGTTCCTTAGTTATTTACAATTTTAGAAGTATGGGGGAGGGTCAGACAAGGGAAAGATTACTTTTTAATAAAGGCAATGGATAAAGTTGAGAAATAATTTCAGGTCTCAGTTCTGACATGAATTTCCTATGTGTCTTTTAGACAATTGCTTAGTTCACCCAGGCCTCAGTTTCTTTTCTGCAAAACAGCACTTCCTAAGCAAACACTTAATATTTTCCTTGTTTAGAGGTTTTAAATAATTTTTTCAACTACAGCCCTGAATTAAAAACTGGAACTGCTAAAAGTATAAAGAACTGTAAATATATCAGATTGTTAGTGTGCAAAATGACAGAGTTTTCACTTATGCTTTTTTGTAGCTTTCCCATCACAATGATAGATTTTAGGACCAAAACTTGCCCTGGCTTTAAGATGGGTTTTGATTGCTACCCTTCTTGAATTCACTGTTTGGCATTTGATTTTCATTACCTTTTTATATGCCTGTAATCCTTTAATCAGTAATACTGTAAGCATTGGGACCCAGACATAGTAACAGAAAAAATTTTCAAAACTAAAAAAACGTGAATTGTTTTTCAAGAATTCTTTTCAGGCAACATACGCTTGCTATCAGAGTTGCAGGATAAACTGGGATTGATCAGGAGGTTACATAATAATATTCCCATCTCCAGCTACTGTGAGTACCCCAAGTTTTGCTACGCAGTCCTTGTTTCTACCACAACACTATAGACAGTTCTGCAGCTCTGACTGATGTCAGTTGAAGACAACTAACAGGACCAATAGCGATCATGACGGGGTCACAATATTTTTAGTACTTTAGAGCATGAAATACAATGACAAATAGCTTTATAGGTTATGCATGAGACAGGCAAACAACTGAACCAAAAAATTCTTATTCCAGCACCTAGTGGGACTGGTACATGATTTTTCATAGCAAACAACTAGTCTGCCTTAGTTGTTTCAAAGGTTGATGAGGGAAGCAAACTCCAAGGTGTGAGTATTTCACACTTAAATACTTCTTAGGGACTTCTGCTTATTTCTATGACGGACTACTATCCAAACACCTCTAGCCTAAGGTGTATGTATAAGCGTAAATGGCCATGTCACAACTGATCAGGCTTTTCCAGCGGACATCAGGATGCTGTGTGTGTATGAAAAAAAAAAGAGGACAGCACATGTATGTGTATGTGCACATGTGCACTCAGGCCCCCCCAGACATCTGAGGAAAAATATACATTTAACAGTGCCAATCTCCTCTACCAAACAGCAAACCCATGGAAAAATCAACAAGAAAACAACTTTGCAGAAAATCCCCTGACTTCTGAGCATGAAAGAGGCTTATG
>VWZL01005150.1:0-85301 GCA_013396915.1 Stercorarius parasiticus | reverse complement strand
AAAATCAGGTGCACCAACCTGATCACCAATTTTGGTGATTTTGATAAATTAACTGTAAAATATATTTCTAAACTCAGTGATACTACTTATTAATTTTGCGTAACTGAAACGCATATTTGTTGTGTAGGACTAGCCTAGTCAAGTGTGATCACAAGTATGAAGTAACTAGTCAAATACCCAAAGGGTTTACAGCACACAACAAATGTTTCAGGTGTGCTGACTTTGCAGGTTTTTTGAGATCACATTCTGTTACATGGTAATACTGACAATATATGAAAAGAAAAGAAAAATATTAGTCTTTATTTTACTCCCTGTGGGTAAAATACTGCAATTCAATCATACCATTTTCCATCACATGCAAAAAATAATCATTATGACAAAAATTTTGCATCACATATAGAAAAATCTGTAACTACTGGCTTTGAAAAAAAAAAGAAAATATCTATTGGTTTTCTACTTAAGATGTTGCTAACTCAGTGGGTTATTTCTACATAAACTGAACTGTATAGTATGAAAATTCCTTGGCTTGTATCAGAATTTTGCATCAGCATAAGCATTTGGACATGTGCTTAAAAATGGAATTTAAATGATATCTTCTCTTGGTGTTATCCAGTTGCCAGAGTTTATTGATTTGAATAATACTTGTTTGTAAGATGGGGGCAAAAACAGTCTTCTTGTTGTCACAGTTGTTTTGTGCAGCTATTGATGTGATGAAACAATTTCATTTGTGGAATACTGTAAAGCAGCAGCTGCCTAATGGAAATGAAATACTTTAAGAAATTGCATGCATAAAGGCTTCTAGGTGTTTAAACCCCTGGTCAAATGAGACAATTTATAATGTTAACAAACTTAATTCCAGAACAAGTTGTATCACAATTGGACCTGTCACTATACTACAAGTAACTGTCCCTCATGATTCATTATGACCCACCCTGCTTGACATGAGGACTGAGTGCAAACAGAGTGTGGAGAGTGAGCCGGGAAAGGGGAGATAACAGAGATAAATCTAAATTCATTCTGGAAGCAGTCACACTCAATGACATATTCACTGACTTCTTCAACAGCTCATTTGATAATGTTCTTTCTGCACTATTCATTTTTCTGAAAGATGAAAGCTGGCTGAAGATCTCATCTGCTCACTGATGCAGGGAGAAGATTTGAAATTAGCACAAAAATAAAAAAAGGGAGGGGTGGTGTGGTGTGGAAAGCAAGCACTTTCTGATTAACAGTTTCTTGGTCCTGACAGGAAAGGCTAAACACCCTGCCTTTTCAGGTCACCTTTAATTAGATATGCATTATAATTCTACAATATGTCAATGGGCTGGCTCTGTCTGGCAGAATTGTGCTTAGAGAAGGGGGAATACATTAATCACAATAATTAATTGCTTGAAGAATGGAAACATTGTTTTCTGTCTCAGCTTGTAACATGACACATATTTGTATAAATTTTTTATTACTGTTCTACAAAAGGCTCAATCTAGGAGGTTAATAACATGATTGTAATAAGAGTGCAAAAAGGGTCAGTAATTCTTGGCCTTTTATAAATTCCTGTTTTGTGTTTCTTTTTTTTTCTTAAAGTGAGGAAGTAAGGGGAGGAGGAGACAATGCTAATTGCATTAGCCAGCCAGAATGTTACATAGTTCATTACTGGAAATGAGAATTAAAACACCAGCTAACTGCTTTTCTCCACTGGTACTGAAAATATACTACACCTGCTTCTGCTGATTTGCCCAACTTGTTAATTATCCAGAAAAATCTGGGTCAGTATTTTATGACCAAATTAGTTACCAGCTAAAGATTACAACTGGCTTGCCAAAAGGAAATTAAGAAGCGTCACATTAGGTGGGAATAAAAATAAAAATGTGATACTTAGGGTTATTTTGGGGGTTTGCCTTTAGAAAATGCTTTAAAATAATGCTTTCCATTGAATCTCCTTTAAATTTGCACTAAGAATTTAAAATGTCTGTTAACATTTCAGAATTGCCAAGAAAGTTTACCAGCTCAGAAAAGCGCCTGGTAGCCCATCTTTTCATGAACGCTAACAGCCACAGTACGTGTATCTGTAACCATACAAACACTGCATCAGCACTTCTGTATTTACTCTTGAATGGAGACACAGAAACAAACTTCTGCTAACGCATTCCTTCACCCTTTTTCATCTCCTTCATTGCAAATACATGCGTGAGCAGGCACATTTTTGTGCATGCCATGTCCATATCGACATTAGCCAAATAAAAAGCAAAAGTGGCAGAGTCAGAGAGAACTACATGCTTACTGATACACAATGTCTAACTCTTGGATTAGTCAAATACTCATGTGCTTATTCAGCACTGTGCACTCTAGGCCACCATTCAGATGCTATCTTTGCCTGCCCTTACTGTTCATATGACTCATTTGTTTTCCCTGATCACCGCAACAATCTTTCCTGAATAAATTAATCAGTCCTCTCTCCATGCAATAAACCTTTTTATTTTGCAAATTCGTAATTTCTCTTATCCAACAGCCACTTTTCTCGCATCCATAAAAGAAGGGAAAAGAGGTGGGAGGGGCGCATGAAGGGAATTCAGTGAATCATATACCTACATGTATATGGTAAACCTGCTTCTTATTTAAATCAGGAGAGAGGAAAGAATATAAACAACTACAATTGCATTCACAAATCTCTTTGACATTTTCTAAATGTACTAAACTCCCTTGCAAAAATGGAGAACTTGCAAATATTACAGGTACATTTTAAGAGGCTTCCAAAACAGTCGTCATTAATGCAGCTGTCTACATTTGTGCTCCTTTTTCATTCTAGGCAGTTTAGGGTTTGTTTTTTTTTCTCTGAAATCATGACAGAAAATTATATAGCAAAAAAATCTTTAATACTAGTACTATTCCTTTATCTGAAATGCAAAGATCAAATAAATAGCCCACAGAATAAATACAATTAAAGATAGAAAGAAGAGAGTACATTAGATCTTCAGATGGAATAAGTAAATACACAAGTAAAAAGTATAACTTTTTGTAAAGCTTATATAAGAAAAATATCAAAAAACAACAGAATGTGATCCATAAAATTCCACCCCTCCAGAAAGACATATATTTATGTACAAAAAGAATGAGAGATTAAGTACTTTTCTATTAACACCACCACCCCCCCCAAAGAATGTTTTTATTAGGTTCCAAATAAGTCCAAAATTTCATAAAACAAACATTCTAACAGAATGGAATATGGTTATATTTTTCCCCTCGAAATAGATAACAATAATGTACAGGACCAGTATAGACTGTTATTCAGCAATGGTTCTGTGCAAAACATAAACTGAACAGTGACAGTGACAGTCATTTAAGTATTTTTTATTAATGTAACACATTTACAGTCTTTTTTTTTTAAATAAATTTAGGGCTTTGCTGTCTATGTTGTCTACCACCTTATGTTGTCTCATTTTATACATAGAAAATGAGCCTTAAATATTGTCAAATAAATTGCTACCATTATGTATTCATTTTTATGGATATAAAAAAACTTGCAATACAGTGGAGATTCAAAATCAGAAGTTGGTAGATACTTCAGAAGCCATGACATATTCCAAAGGGAATCACTATGAATATTTTTTATACATGATTGTGAGACTGAATCTGCATTAGTTTGGTCTCCTATGTGTTGCCTAGAAGGCTGTGAAAGGGAAAGTTTTTCTGATCTAAAGGCACAGCAAAACATCCAAACAAAAAATTCTATTGCAGCAGTTATTCATTTCAGAAAGAAAAGCTCTGTAAAAGTGAAGTTTGTTTATCTCCTTATTAGAAGGAGCAGTGAAAAGGACAAAAATTTTAAGGATATCGGGGAGACTATTTATTTAGGCAACATCATCATAGAGGTTTAAAAGAAAAAAGGAAATTCATCAAAGTCTAACATCTACAGAAATTCCTAGAATAGTCAAACATAGGAAAATAGGAAAGAATGCCTGTAAGCTACTAGGAATAAACTACTAGAATTGTTATTAGAATAATTTCAAATTCATCTCAAACAAAATATTATTAAAGATCCTTTAGAACTTATACATGAGAAGTGTAATAAGAACAGTTAAGGAATATTAGGCAAGAGCAGAAGAGTTAAAGTAACTGCACCAAAATGCAAAAGGAAGGAGCTGGAGAGGTTGCCCTAAAGGACCTTTTTTTTTACAAGGAATGCATCAGAGGATTTGTCTGAAACTGAAAAGCCAGAAGAAGAGGTAATAGGAAAAAATCATGAAATGAACAATAGTAAATTGTCCTGAACAGAGAGAATTCATCCATGAGTTCTAAAGAAATGCAAGTATGAATTTCGTATGTGTTGGTGGTTAACATAAATCAGCCTAGATAACAAAGAAATGAAAGGTAATAAACGTGAAGCAAATTCTCCGTAAAACTTCCAAGAAATTTTAGGGAGGTATAGAGCAGTAAATCTGATTTCTACAACAGACATGTTGGTGGAAATATAATAAAAAGTAGAATAGGAGGACAAGTAGGTAAATAAGATACAGTGGGCAACAGTCAAGACATTTTTGTAGATCAAAGACAAGCCTCAACAAATCTATTAGTTTTTTGAAGGAGTCAATAAGCATGTTGATAGGAGTAACTGAGTTGATATATAATATACACATGAATTTCTAACAACCTTGTGACAAAGGTCCTCACCAAAGGCTCTTTCTTGAAGGTGTTTCTTAAAAGGAAAGCATTAATAAGTGGAAAGTAAGTATCTATCTATTTATACATTTCAGAGAGTATGAAAGACAGAACTCAATGGGTAGTTTTCACAGTGTACAAGAGTTACCAGTGGAATTCTGTGGTGATTCTTCTCAATGTATAGGAATCCTGAAAGATCTGGAAAGGAGCTGGGAAATTAGATATTTTCTGATAGTAAAAAATTACTCAAAATATAATAACAAAAGGAAAAAGAAGAAAGAAAAAAGTGATAGCAAAGAGTTGCACAGGTATCTCATAATATGGATAAGTAAACTGCTTGATAGAATTTGATAAATTCAAAGTGATACATACAGAGAACTCAAAAAAAAAAAAAAAGCCTAACTGCCTACCCTGTGATGGATGCTAATTTAGCTATAACCAGTCAAGAAGAAGATATTGGAGATCTTGCAATGGTAATTCTATGAAAATGTCAGCTCTGCTCAGCAGCAGCTAAAAAGGCAAATAGAGCATTAGGAATTATTTGGAAAGCATTAAGATCTTAGGACAGAAACCCTTATTGCCATTAAAGAAATCCATGGCATTCATGGAATTCTGGTCACCTCATCTCAAGAAGGATACAGTAGAAGTAAAGAAGATGTGAGAAGGATAAGAGGATGATCAGAGAGCAAAAATTATTTCCATTTGAAAAGAAACTAAATGGACTAGCTTGCAAGGAAATGGGTAACAGGGAATACCATAGAGATATATGTAAGTATGAATGATATGCAGCAGGGAATTGGAAATTACCACTCAATGTAAGAAGTGAGAAGTATCCCATGGAATTTTCAGCTGCGCATTTTAAACAAACACAACTTAGCACTTTTTTATATAAAATGTAATTAAACCATGAAACTCGTCACCAAAGGATATTGTGGAATTGGAAAGTGTAAATGGTTTTGAAAACCTATTAGGCAAATTAGTAAAAGAAGCATTTATTAAAGAGTTTTAAACAAAAAGATACAGCCATAATACCAAGCTCCACTGCAGATTGCCAGAAGCTGGGGGGGGAAAAGTGGGGAGTTATCACTATGCACTTCCTCTATCCTTAGAGCACTTCGTTAAAGCTTCTGGTACAAGCGACCACTAAGGTCAGAATTACTAGACTTGTAAAAGGAGAGAGAGCAAAGAAGATAGTAACAATAGAACTCTTTTACTTAAATTACTTAAACATTCTTAATATAATCTAAGATTCAAGCCATGGTCTTTAAAACGGAATTAAAACTCATTCTCTCCTCTTCCCCCATGAATTCCTATAAAAGAAATAATAATATAAATATAAATTTACCAAACACTGGAAGATACTGTCTATGCCTCATACATACAGCACATCCTGTTCACTGACTGGAATGCTCAATTATATGCATATATCAGTATGCATTAAACAAGCTCTACAGAAGTCTCCTATCTTTAAAACAGGCAGACAAGCTTTGAGGTTTGTTCTACAAGGTATTGAACTACTAGTTTAATTAGTTACAACTGATATGTCAAAAAATAATTCTATTCAAATGAATAATCAGTCAAGCTTCATATTAGCTTCAGGCATGCCTTTTTTGCCACGAAGCATTTGGTCATAAATCATAGCAGGAACTCACACTAACAATTCTTCATTCTCTGGTGCATGATAAGCTATTTGTACAAAACAAGGGGTAAATAGAAAGTCTGTAATAAACTAAATACAGAAAAAATATCAGGGCTACACAGCAATGGAAACTTAGGTTGTTTTCTTGATGCTGTGCACCCCAACAAACTTCTTTGCTCAGATAATGAAGGTGTAAGACTACAGAAAAGCTGTTGGGTTTAAAAGCAAACAGGAAATCTTGCAATTTGTATCCATGCACCAAAATATGGTGCATATTTTGTTTTGTTTTATTTATTTTATTTTATTTGTGTATATAACATCTCAGGAACGTTCAAGAAAATAAACACTAAGATCAGGAATAATGCAGCAATGCAAGTTTAAAGACAAGGAGGGGAAAACTACTAAAAGTCCTTTAGTCCAGGCTCACACTTGCAGGCAGCAAACCTTTAACACTCTGGACCCATGTACACTTGAGCACGTCTGTTGGGAAAGCAGCACCTGGCACACCCAAACAGGTTCCTACAGAGCACACTGTCCTTATAAACTCTATTTATCCATCCATTGAGATGCTCCTCATAATTTTCTTTGCAAGACAAGCAGCTGAAGATGCATTTTAAGAAAAGTACTTGTTCTGCATGGAACAAATAAAGAATATTTAGTCTTTATACAGCTAATAGCTATTCTTTATAAATGAATCCTGCAGGAGATGAGCAGTTTCTTAAAATCTCTAAACATGGCAGAGTAATGCTGTTAAAAGATGGTTATAGACTTAATGCTGCTTAAGCAGTTAGAGAAAGTCAGTACAAAGGACTGCAAAATCCAAAATAAAATTTAAAAGTGTGACTAAAAGGACTTTTCAGAGTGCTCAAAGGAGTTAGGAACCAAACTTCCCCCCAGATTTTTTAAATCGCTATTCCCTACTAAAATAATAACCGTCACAGAGGAGTATCTGCACAAGGCATTTGGCCCAAGCATGAAAATCAAAAGTATTCTGAAAATAATTGCTCACTGGTGAATGTTATGCTTTTCCTAACATACCAGTGCTCAGTAGTATACATCTTCTTCTTCAATTTATGGTAAAATGTTTATAAAGTAATTTGCCCTATAATACATGCTTTAAATAATATTTTCAATATATAGTTTGTATAAAATTCTTTCATGTTCTTTCCCTAGGAAGGAGTTTCAGAAGTGTTTTATGAAACTGTGACCATTTCACTCCCTTTAAAAACAATATAATAATGTAAATTTACATATTAAGAAAAATACTTACTGAGCCGCTTCCTGCTAAATTAGAGAGAAGTAACTCTGAGACCAAGACTTTTTGTCCTGATTCTGATTGTTATTGAAGCTTTCCCACAAGAAAGTGGGTTAGCTCTGCAATGCCTTTGAGTCTTTTTGTTTCTGTTCTGAAGATCTTATGTTTCTGCGTCTAGGGGAATAAGAGAATGTGTACTTTGGAATATGTAGTGTGATTTTAAATGTTCTGTACGTGTAACGAAAGTAAAGTATCCCCCTGCTTTAAGTTTAAGAATTTGATAGAAAAATAATAATCAATTTGAGTAAATAAGACACATTTTTCATATACAGTATTTCTTATGTGTAGCATACCTCAAGTGCTATCAGTACAGAAATTAATGAAATACAAAAATACAGTCTCAGTGCAATATAGGCCTTAATTATTACTCACTTTTGGCCAATAGTAAAGGAATTACCAGCTAATAAATAATACCATACCAGGAGGCAGAGTGAGGTATTTCTGCCATTTTCTAGTTCTATCAGTTAAAAGCAAAAATAGCTGTTATACGCATTTATTAAGCCATATATGACGCTTAAACAAGCAGGAATGAAGTGCAAGAATTGTTTATTTCATTACAATTTCAGAATTCTGGAAAGAAAAAGCCGGTTTTAAAGATCACATTTTTGTAATATCTACTTTCCCCTATTTCCATGCATTTTACCTTTCTAATCTGTGAAATACAAGAGAAAAAATCCAATTTCTGTGTTGCTCAGTGCTACAGATGCTGCTGCTATGGAAACTACCCTTCATGTGCCAGAAATAAAGACATACTGTTGATGTACAGTTACTGCAATGCAAAGCAGCATTACTTTTTAATTTTTCCATTAAAAGTCTAATATAAATGCCTAAAACATTGCTTAAATGCATTATGCATTCTTCTAGTGAACTCAATAACACTTTTGACTACTGAATGTTGTAAGAGATTTCTATGGAGCTGTCAGCTTATTGTCTGAGGCATACAAAAGAACATTGTGTAGTGGAAGTTTGAAAACATAGGACTCTATAATAACCTGTTTGTTTATAAAACTGAAATGATGACATTTATCTAATAACAGTTCTACCTAGAACCGATGTATACGTGAAAACTAATGTAGCAAATATTAAAGGTCAGTAACTGTTTTGATCGTAACATCTTGGACCAGTGTGAAGCTCAGGGGTAGAGAGGTAGTGACCCCTCCTCTACCAAAATTATGTCCATAACTAGTTTGTGTTTTGTGCATGCTGGCATTCTGGACTCCCTTTCTCCTCTTCTTTAACGTTACTGTTAATGTCTCTCCTGTAGCTTTCAACCAATTTTAGTCTCTAATTCATACTATGATAAAATTATAAAATAATCCCGTAAATCTTATTCAGTGGACCCCCATCTATTGGCTATGCAGATTCAACTGAAAAATGCTTTACTTATTAGTTACTGTTCATTACTACCACAATTTTAACTGTTTAGAGCTGAAGTCATGCTTTTGTTCTGTTTCCATGCAGCATCTTCCTAAACGATTACCACAACTTACAGTTGCCTCTTGTAGACATTAAGTCAACAATAATAAAAGAAAAATAGCAGCCCCAACAGGCCTCAGTCAGTCTCATTTTCCAGGAACTGTTAAAATGTGAAAGAAACAAATATATAACACAGGGAGAAGTGATGAAAAAGAATTGCTATAATGACATTAGCCACAGGTATTTGTGCTTCATTTTTTTCCACCTTCATGAAGGAAAAAAAAATTCTTCACTGTTTTCAGCCAGGGTTTGAAGGAAACAGAGATACAAATTTGAATGAAAACAATTCATATTTTAATATGAATTACAAATTTCCTAAATAGCTATTGTTTGTAGAGAGGTCCAGAGTCAGACTTTTGGATCATGTTTTTAAAAATACTCGCATTACAATTCCACTGGTGAAGGACTGTGTGCTCTCCAGCTCTGAATAATAAACTCGATAAAATCAGGGACGAACATCCAAAAATGACAGGGTTGCACTTGCAGAACTTAGACACATTCAAAAATACATATGTACATATTTAGTTAAGGAATGCCCTATCTTACCAGCTAATTGCACACACCAACAGTTTGCTTAGTAATGGGTGCATGTAATGTCTAGGACATGAGTTAATGCTTTTCTGAATCAGGGCCTATCTTGCCACGGTCAAGGCACAGATTAGCAACTGAGGTGGCACTGAATGTATTTGTTTCTTTTTGTCCCGGGGTTGTAAGTTATACAAACAATTTGGAACATCCCTGGATTCACAATTACTCAAGGAATTAGATTCATTTTTTACTGTGAAGCTGACAAAAAACCTAAGCCTTCATAACCTTCATACAAAATTATCTAGCTTGGAAGAAGTCTTGTGTTCAATTCAACCTAAACAGAAATGTGGATGTGCAAGATTCTGCTGCAACATAAATGCCTGCATGTCAAAGGTGACAGCACAATGCATCACCTTTGGTATGGATATTTTAGTATTTAGTTATCACTATAATGTAAGATTGGAATACCCCTTTCATACTACTATATCTCAATGAAAACTCGGTTCCTCTCACTGGTAGTAGAGGTAACATGGGCCTGGACATCAGGTGGTAGTAGAGATATCATAGTATAACATGAGAGTATTCTTGCACTAAAGGCACAACGTTTGCATTGGGATGAGGCCACATGGGAATAGCCCATAAGAACCATCAACGTTCCCCATATTCCTGCCATCTAAAGAAGGCATGTCACTGGGGCTGCTGCTTCCCAAGCATCTAAGTGCCACAATGTCCAGACAACAGATTCTCTAACTTGATTCCCAAAAATGGCACCATAATGAAATCTTCTGCTAAGTAAATAGCAAAGGAATAATTTTAATATAGTAGTAAAGGCAGTAAAAAATGACAAGAACACTGGCTGCACTGGAAGTGCTACTATTACTGGCCGCAGTCACATAATGGAATTGGAGATAGGACATCACAGAGCAGGTGTTGAACATAACATGAAGTCAAATGAGCTGTGAAGGACAAAAAGAATTTAAGAATTCTTGCTCTCAACAGCACTCCCCCACAACAGTCTCCAATGGGTTTGTACTACTTAAATTCCAACAATAAAAAGTGGAATTTTGTTGACAGAGCTAATACGGAAGGTAGCAGAGCTTCCCTAATCCCAGTCATGCAAAAGTAAATCATTCCTGTGTCTGGTCTTTTGCTGTCCAGGGTGGGATAGCAGTGTCATTCCTTATCCTTCACCCGGAGACATGTCCAAGTGTTGAAGGCTGAAAAAACACAAACGTGAACCTCCTTTTCCATTTTTCACCCACCTCACTGAACAGCATATGTGTACCAACCTTTTCTAAGTGTAAGACCCATCATGCAATACATAGAAGCTTTTGGAAATTATAGTCCATCATCCTACACAGGTTATCAGGAAACAGAAGTAATAATAACCTTGTGAGAACCATGCCAATGAGGATACATTTTCTCTACATTGCTCAGTCTCAAGAAGCAACCCAAAAGGATGAAGGTATCCAAACCACAGTTTAAGCCATGTTAAGTAAAGAGCAAAACTTCATTAATACTTGAAGCACTTTAAATCAATATTTAGACATTTAATTATTTTGTTCATTTTACTTGAATACATTAGTAAAGCCTGATAGAACTATTAGGACTCCCTGTGATTAACATACTTGAATCAGCAAAAGGTGGCAATTAAATAAAAATCTACTTGTTTTTCTGGTCTATCATAAAATTTGCATAATTTAGCAATTATTTTATCATTTTGAATATATATTAAAAGTGGTTTTCTGCTTTTTAATTGTAAGCTATATTCTACATATTTTAATTCTAGCTGCCTTATGAATATATTTTGAGTCACTAATAAAAATATTTTTGGCTGGCTCAAATTTGTAAAATTTTTGTCTCTTCTATCACCAAAAGGTGCTCATGTATCAAAAATCATTAAGTGTGATTTGTGATTTGCTCATTAAAGGCATATTTACAGACTATATTGTAAATTAGAGGGTTTTTGGGATAATTATTTTTCTAGTAGCTCAAAAAATATTTAGCTAACTCCATACTCCATTGGATAATGAGACTTCCCTCTGTACATAATTTTAGTGCTTTTTACAAAGACTAAAGCCATACCAATGATTTATGCTGTAAAACTATAGATTATAAAGTAGATCTAAACAAATGGATATCACTGGAAGTTCACTTCAGAGGATTTTGGATGAGAACAATGTATCTTTAGTTTGAATTTTAATATAAAAATATTGAGTGTATAGTCAGAATAGTCAGAATCCCACTATATTTCCTGTCTTTATTATCTTTCTGGCATTTTTAAGTGTGTTACTTTTACTGTGGATCAGAAAATTGATGCCTAAATAACAATCATATTTGAAATGGCCAAAAGCAAAAGAGGTTTTTGGCCTCAGTCTCACTACAAAACCAGATATATCCATATTGGTGGGATTTCTAACACAAAGTGACCAATTTGAAACCTAAATGGACATGTCAGCATTAAAAACATAATGATGAATAGGCAAACTAATCTACATGACCCATATAGAGGTTAGAGGGAATACGCAATGAGTTGTATGGTGTATGCACATCAACCGCCCTGTATTTGGTGTTAGGCTAGGCAGAGATCTGAATTCCTTTTGAATGTAACAAAACCAAAAGTCATGGTCCAGGAGCACACCTAACATGCTCCAAGCACTAATGGGTATTCAACGTAAACCACTTTGGAAGGTATCTGAGGTGTACATTGTGTCCTGAGCAGCAAATGTTTTGTGCTGAAGATGCACTCCTACTGCACTGCACTACTTGCTAATGGAGACATAACTACAGAAATTATAGACTGTACTGTATGTGACACTAAGGAATATGTTACACTGAGATACCCGTAACTGTCCTAGCATACACAAAAAATAAATACAGTATGTTTTGTTGGAGCTGTTGCTGCAAATACACTTTTAAATTGCCTGGAGAAATAACAAAGAATTATAGCAACAAAAGGTTCTAACCATGGAAACACCTTTTTCTTTAAGCTTCTAAGATCCATATTGGGTTTACAGCACACGGGAAAATAAGCCATACTCTGTAAAGAATATTACAAAGAAGAGAGGAGGGGAAAAGATACACTCACTCTATCCGTCCCACAAATTTACTCATGATTTTCCAGAAATAAATGAGTATATTAGGAAATACTGATTCACCGGAGTGGGAGACAGGAGAAAGGAAACCCTGAGTTTTTGGTTCAAATCTATGTAATCATAACTATTGTTTGAACAGTGATGGCTTCCCTTAGTTTTCATACCAGACCCCTACATTGAGAAAGTCCTCTGGGAAATTCCACAGTTGATGATTCAATGGCATAGACTTCTTTATTATGTTACCAAACTAACACGCTTCTGTGGGCAGGACTGTGTGGTCCAATACTTAACATTTGGTGGAGAAATATTGTCCTCTTGGTCTATGTCCCATTTTGTAAATTCTGTTATTTGGGATTAAATTTTGCCTCCAGGCAAAAAGATGTAAAACTGGACTTTGTTGACTGCAAGGCTATGAAAGCAATATACATCTGACTTGCCTGTCGATAAATATCCTCAACTGTTGTAAAGATTATTATCACAGTACCACAGCTATGTTTAGGGGCTGTATCTGTGTTTTTGACAATAGGTTGATATTTTGATGACTGTGTAAGAAAGGGTGACAATGTATGCATGAGAGTATACTATCAACCTGAAAATAAACATCAGTGTTATCAATGGAGTTAAATATTTATAAGTAACGCTAAAAAATTTTATGTTAGAATTACTGATACAAAAATGTGAAACTTTCATCTGTTCAGACTAGAACATACTAATGCAATTCTTAGAAAGAGAAACTTTCCAAAGGGTTTAGAAGATATCTACAATACCCACAGACTACTAAATGTATGATTAGATTTCAGTGACAAATTTCCTGCTAAATTCCACAGGATCATACAAACATAGCCTGAACTCACCCAAAAAAGACAGCGGTGACCTTGTTTTTTTCATGATGCTCTTATAAGGCTTGGGTAAACTGGAAGCAACCCAGCTTCAAAAATGTTCCAGGTAGATGTGTAGTAAACTTTTCCAAGGAATAATGATACATCCATTTGTCTTTACTGCTGGATGTAAGAACTGTTCCAGGAGGTCAGGGAAGTTCAGTAATTTGAAACATAAATGAATTTCCTCTGAAATGAACATATCCCAAAAAACACTTAAAAATTACTGTGTTGTGAGGTTGGTCTTTGTGAATTTGGTATGTTATTTTTTAAAAATAAATAAATTTTTGCATGAGCATCACGACCTTAATTGTTCGAATTTTCAGATGCATCTACTTATAAATAAACAACTTTATCACTGAGTTAAACTAGGAAACTGAGTCTGAAATAAGTCATGGACGCTCCAGTAATTATGCCTGAAGTCCAGCTAAATGTGATAACATGAGAATTTAACAGCTGCTTTCTGGTTGCCAAAAGTTTAAAAAAACATAAAAGAAGAAGAAGAAAAAGACCCACAAAAATTCTTAAGCATATTCTGTATGTAGAGAAAAATACAATCCTGAAGATGATCAATTGATGCTACGGACAAGAAAGCATCTAAAGCTCGGAGGACCATGGTGGTGAAACTAGAGTTCATTTAAAAAATAAATAAATAATGAGACTTCATTAGCTTACACTGAAGTGGAGGAACTTAAAAGTCTTCTCTAAGTTAAAAGCTGTAACAAAGAAAGCAGAGGAAGCAAAGAAACAAAGGAGCAAAGGAAATAGAAGAATGTCTTGTGAAATTAAGCAGTGGGGCTTTTTCCTCCTCCCTATGTCTTTGACAACGGAGGAAGTCAATGAAAATGATAGACTGATGTTCAAGAAACATAACTTGATTATTCTAGCAGCAGTGAAAGGGAAATGCTGCAAATAATTCATCAGAATACTAGAGAATCAAAAAGGAAAAAAAAAGGAAAAAAAGAAAAAAAAGCCCATGACAATATACTGTATATTCTGGCATGATAAGTTGCTTCACACAGCAGATAATTTATCCAAGCTGTGTGATACATCTCATTAAAAGAGCAACCACCAAAAGTAACTTCTGATTTGCTATGTGCTGCTCAATCTATCAAAAAACAGTCTCTTCATACTTGTAATGTTGGCACTAAGGAAAGTGTTGAAATATGTCACCTTATTTTGAAATACCTTATAGCAAATTAATATATTCTATGTTACAAAGTACTTTGTTTACTGAACGACAGTATGTTAACTACACTCAGTGTAAAATGCTGCAGTAAACAGGGTTACTTTCCATTGATTTTTAGTGCACTGCACTGTGTGATGAGTGTATGCTAGTCCAATGCTTCTTGTCTGACATGATAGATAAATTGACAACAAACTTTAGGATGCCTGATTAATTTGATAGATTAGAAGGTATACCACAACTGAGGAATAAGACGCAATGGTACAACTTTACTAGGGTTTAAGAAATGAGAGAAGGAGAGGAGATGTACAAATAGATTGATTATAGTATCTACTATTTCATGCAGTCCTACATTTTATTTTCTGTTTCTATATTCAAAAGATGAAAGGAAAGAAAAACATTTTGTTTACTCGATTGGTAATGTTTATTTCTTGGAAATAGCAGGAGATGTGTCAAGTGACTGCTACTGAACATTTCTATATGGCCTTGACAAATTTTGATACAAAGTTTGCACAAAACTGTTCACTGGGAAAGTTATTGCCATTCTGAATTTCTCAGAACTGCATAAAGTCATAAAACTTGTATTACTAAGATAGGAAATAAAAAATTAAGAGCCATAGCCTTATGAGCTTATAAACAGTGTGACGTGAAAAGCAGCACATTAACAGAAGTCTCAGTGAAGTGTCCAAGTCTTAAAGGTTTACAACTACAGCCTTTTCTTTTTTATTAAAAAAAAAACCAAAGAAATCATTACTTCAGTCAAAAGTCGCATTTATCCTGCCATCCAGATGTGACTTCTTCTTGGGTAAACATAACAGGTATGCTAACTGTAAACTTATTTGCGTGACTGATAACAAAGTAGCTAACAGCAGACAGAAATCATAAAATTGAATGATTATCCAGGTGGTAAACCTGTGTCAGGTGCTACCATGGTATCCTGGTGTTTGCTATCTGAGCCAGCTAGCCCATGTTTAAAGCTAGCCCTACATGACCTAGGCCAGAGGTTCAGGGATTATGATTTAATTTTTTTCCTCATGAAATTCTTGCCTCTAGTCTTATGGTCTTAAAATGAGCCCTGCCACTCATCAAGGTTTGTTACACAGTTTACAAAGGAGCAAGCCACAGATAAGATGTAATTTAGGAAGAAATTTTTAATAACCTCTCAGCTGTTAATTGCTGCTTCCCAAAAGAGACCAGAGACAAGAGTGTATGTGTATGAATGTTCCTCCTCCCCTCCATTCCCCAGAAAAAAGCTGACACACGTCCCAGCTGGTTAGCTGCCATTGCCAAGAACATCAAAGAGGAAATACACTTGCACAAACAGCTTAGATGACACCAGACAGCTGGGGTTTGGCTCTTCCTTTTCCTTCCGTTTCTGGTAGCTATGCTTACCTCCAAGGAACAGAGTCAGAAGGAGAAGACTTTTGCTTCATTCAGTCTGTTAGCATGAATACACATTTCTGAAGTTCCTGAAAGGCAACATCTTACAATACAGAGGTTAGATAGGTATCTTCCCCCTACTGTTTGTGCCTGACACATAGCCTGTTGACAGCATACTAAAATAAGGCTTACACATAACGTAAATGCATTCTGTGGTTGTGTAGACCGTTAGCATGCTGTTGACTGGAGCAGAAATATTTTTAAAAGTTACTGTGCAGTAGCAAACTTTATGCTAGATTTAGATTGCAATTTAAGTTGCATTTAGAAAATAAAGCCTCCCAACGAAAACCCCATCCCTCCCTTCTAACCATGTCCCTTGTGACAAAAATGAGGGACCTGTCCTCTTTAAAAATAAGCTTGGCTTTCTGTAGCTACGGCCGGCCGTGTCTCCTCCTCCTGTCTGACTTTGCTTTCATCAAATGACCAGTTCACAGTACCTAAAAGTTCCCTTCCCCCAGTTCTAGCCTGTTTCATTTTGTTTAACCTGTTCTTATCGATGTCTCTGATGACCTTTCCATAGTTAAAATTCATGCCATCTTTGACTTGTCAGACCTTCTCTAGTTTCAGCCATTAGAAAAAGCTCAGCATACCCAAGAGGGCTCTTAATCCTCCCCATAAACACTTTGCAGTATGTCCTCTGTGGATCACTATGACATCCTCCCTATCACTCCAGCCAACAGCCGGGACAGATCTTCAGTTTCACCTTTTTGTAGGTCCACCTGTACAAGTAATGGCTAAATATTCCATATTCTTCTTCTACAGCAGGTAAAGTGGTTCCTCTCATTGATCTTGGCTGCTAGGATATGAATTCCACATGATTTGATTGCTACACTTTTTGTGTAGTCTTAAACAAAAAACTTTCCCTCCTGCACCAGTTCAAGAAGTAGCTGCAAATGTCATGTTAGTATATATGCTTAAATTAGATCATCTCCATCATCTTGCATCTCGCTACCAATTTGCTTTTCTTTACTGAGTCAAAGAGGAGCTGTTTATTTTCATATTCACAAAGACTTACACTGTTGCCATCTCTGATTGAGTACAAGGCTGACTATTCTGTTGCTATCTCCCATCATTTAAATCTTCAAAGTATCTTTATCCTTTTCTGGATTAGAGCAGCAGCAACACTTTAAACAGTGACAGTCATTTCTAGAGTGCTCATCTGAAATGCAGGCAGATATCCCAGAGAACATATTTGCAAAATGACTAGTTCTGGAAGATTTGAGCAGCAAAAATGTCTGGTATATGATTAGGAATTCTCTACATTACAGAGGCAGCCAAAATTTTGGGATCAAACAATGTCATACAGAGAAAGAAAAAAGAAGGGATCTTGGTTCTGAAACTTGAAAAACATCAATAAACAAAAGAAAACATTTCAAAGTTACCAGTATTACAAACATTTTCAGAAGTAGCAGCTGCTAGAAAAGCTGATAAAGTACAAGAATGAAGAAAGGAGAGATTCATGAAAGCTGATGGACAGAGATGAAGAGTAAGAGATAACCGAGACAGTGAAGGCAATAACATGCTGAAGTATGAAAGGACATGGATAATCTGTGTCAAAGTCGTGTAACATACTGGAAAGGAGAAGCCAGACTGAAAATTACCAGCTAGAATACTGTCAAATTGGAAATTAATTCTTCAGGGAAATATGGCATGTTTTAAAAAAATGGGAGTAGCAGGCAGAATGACAGTCAGAGCACAGTGGAATCATACGAAAACTTTTGAAAGAGAATGAGGAACCACAGAGTGATCACCTGAAGGAGTTAGGGAGGAAGAACAGTGGAAAAGTAATTGACAGGGTTAGAAATGCACCATCCATTAATGCAATCTTTAAAAAATTTACAAATAAGCATTCTTTCCTTTATTTTCAGATCCCACCATTTCCCTGCATATAGAAAATAAATATTCTGGAGCCAAGCAGGTACAATTGATTATTAGTTGGCAGTAACTTAAACCACACAAAATACACTAAGTAATCTTACATTCTGTGATTGTAGGCTGAGAGAGTTGGGATTTTTCAGCCTGAAGAAGAGAAGGCTCCAGGGAGACCTTACAGTGGCCTTCCAGTACCTGAAGGGGGCCTACAGGAAAGATGGGGAGGGACTCTTTATCAGGGAGAGGATGAGAGGTAACGGTTTTAAACTGAAAGAGGAGAGATTTAGATTAGATATCAGGAAGAAATTCTTTACTCTGAGGGTGGTGAGGCACTGGAACAGGTTGCCCAGGGAAGCTGTGGGTGCCCCATCCCTGGAAGTGTTCAAGGCCAGGCTGGATGGGGCTTTGAGCAACCTGGTCTAGTGGGAGGTGTCCCTGCCCGTGGCAGGGGGCTTGGAACTAGAAGATCTTTAAGGTCCCTTCCAACCTAAATCATTCTATGATTCTATGATTCTGAGTTTCAGTAAGTTTTTAGAAAATGTTCTGCTCAATAATGTTAATTATATGTTCTATAACTGTCTTAATTTTCTTAAACATAAAAGCAGCTTCAATTGCATTTTCCTGATAACCTGGTGTGTAACAAAAAGAAAACTGTATAAGGAAGTAAAGATGCACACCATACAAACACACCAAAAATATCCCACTTATTATAGTACATTTAATGTACAATATATAACACAGCTTTTTTCTTAAAAAAAAGACAAAGTTTTTAAAACACATCCTCTACTATAGAATAAGGTATTCTTTACAGATTTTCATTAGAAATTAAGGAGGAATAGCAGATGCCATTGCATCATTAAAAAAACAACCAAACAAAAAACAAACCCCAAAAACAAAAGGGGGAAGGTGAGAATCATATTGTCATTAACATATGTAGTAAAACTATCCATTGCTTCCAGCAAGGAAAGGACTGAGTTTAAATGGCAAAAAACAACATTATCAGCTTTAGCTGGATTTGTAAGCCAGAAGCCTGGAGTGAATGACTGCAACTCTAAAAAGAATGTAACAGTTGGTTCTGCAATAAGATGATGTATTTCATTGTATTACATTTGCTTATTTGGATTTGGATATATGCATGAAATTAAGCAGAATAGTTAAGTCTGTATATTTATTGTGTATTATAGCCATTGGTAACAATCAAGACCATCAGCTTAAAAACCAGTTTGTAACCCAAAGTTATTTAGCTAGTTTTCAATTCCACACTATTAGAAAGAAAGAAGAAGAAATTTGTCTACAACTGAAATCCTTTTTTCCAGGAACCCCGTGGGAGCAAGATAGTGCATTGTTGCTTAGAACACGGCTTTTAAAATTCACTAAGACTGCTGTATATTATGATTGGCATAGGCATTTGAACCAGCATACAATGAATACAGTTGTAATTTTTGCAGTCACAGGGCAGTGAATGTTCCGTGTTATTTTGCTTGTTGCCTATATGTAGAGAGCAATTTACGTGGAGAACATTACTGTATCTGTCATGTTCCATCTAAAAGCACTGATGCAGAACTGCTTGGAGACAGCAGCACTGTAGTATTGATGCTCATGGCAGAAGAGATTTAGATACCATGAAAAGTTAATGGTGTTAACTAAAGAATTCTTCAATTCACATCAGCAGAAAGGGAACATTTAAAGGAGGATTAGTTTAAGAATAAATGACAAAAATTCAACACATTGAAATTGTGCAAAGTGCATATTGTAGCAATTATGGAGACTTTTTGATACAGTACTGAAGAGCCAAATTATGGCTGTGCTGTATATTACTGTTCAGCATAGACAACTACCTTTACATGGGATAACTTCTTATTTTAAGGGCTGCTATAAAATTATCTTTGTGCTTTAAACAAACATACTGCAATTGTGCACAGGCATATGCACCTGGAAAAACTCCCCATTCCTTTTTTAGCCTACACACTTCTCATTTGTGCTTAAAGTTTCTCTCTCCACTGTGGATTTATCTTCTCAATTTTTCCTCTGAGGTGGGCAAAAGGGGTGAAGCAGAACTAATTTTGCCTTCTCTTCTTTGGGCTAGAGAGAAATGACTGCAATAAGGAATGACGGTTCTGCGATGAGACTGGTAAAGACTATGTGGTATCTGGGCAGGAAGTTATGTTAATTCTGTGCTGGGGGAAAATGCCTGAAGTGGTCTGGTATCAAAAGCGTTTTAAAAGCTGATAAAGAAAGGATGGAAGGAATTTTCTTCTCTGTCCTGCACTGGCAGGAAACCTGACCTTGGGCAGTGAGGACCAGTTAGGAGTGAACTGCCAAGTTCACAAAAGCATACGCGGGATTGAACCTGTTTTTTTATCACAGTGGCCTGCATTCTCTCATCGCATCAGTCCCAGGAAGGAAAGAAGTTTTGACTCTGTGTTGAGTAGGACTGTCATCAATTCACAAATAAGTACTGCCTAAGAAACCAGGGTTAATTAAGGACTTGGAACTTAAATATCCTGTTTCTTAGTAAAGTCAATTTACGGTGGTATTCCTGCTCTGCTTTTCTTTGAAAGGATAATGAAATTTGACTTGTATTTATTATGATATATATATGTATGTATGTACACATGAATGTATATATAAAGTTCACCAAACTCCAGAATATCAGAATGAACAGAGTAAGAAAATAAAGAGCATTAACTCCTACCATGAGACAGAGTACTCTCTCTAGGTCCTACATTTGAAATACTGATGAGGATATTTTCTCCTAGCTATATCAAGTATTTCCTATTAAAGTGAAGCTATTCTCTTTCAAATATCATCATGAGGTTATATATTTGTCTCTTACAGCTCAGTTTACAAATGAAAAACATGTCTGCTTCTATGATTGGGCAGCAGCAAATCTCAACTTGGGACTTCAAAAACCAATCAACATTTAAAAATTTTTTTTGTTCAGTTGTAATAGTGTTCCTTCAAATTCTTCTGTTCTTTTTGTGAGATTAATCTTCAAGACAGTCAACAGTGGCTCAGATGCTGTACTAGGACCATTTTTTTTACATATACAGTATAATTCTCAGCCTATTATTTCATATACTGTATGGTGAGTAACAATATACTTACACAAATAAATTAGATCTATTTTAGATGGTTCCTATGTTGCAATTACTATCTTAAGTATTTGCACATAAGATTCACTACCTAATTTTTACTCTTAGTTTATCTTCTTCAGTTCCTATATTTCTTCCACTCTTGCCAGTAAGACTCCACAATATTATATATTTACCTCCAAAATTGTCTTTTTTTCTCATTATTTCATAAAATTTCAACATCTTTGCAGAGACACTACATTCATTTTTCATATCTATACAAAACCTAACACAAAGGAACTATGATCTTTGTTTGAAGCATAGAAACAAGGAGGCAACAGAAAAGAAATGTGAGTATACTGAGAGGATCTTATACTTTTGAAAAAAAAAAGGGTGGGGGAAATAATATTCAAATATGCTGTGCTTCAGTTGCTTCAAGTAATTAGATGGTTCCATGCATGGTGTCTTTGAATAAAAACAAACAGGATTTTTTTGTATCATCTGTCTGATTTTTGTGACAAATTATCTCCTTGCAAACAGTTTTGAGTATTTATTTGGGATGCTCTATGTTGATTAATATTTTTCATTCCATTTGTATAAAAATCTCAATTAATATTTCATACTTTCTTCTGATTCTTTACTTCTTTGAACTTATTTTTAGATATTTGCCCATTCTCCTATGTGTCTTATCAAATAATTGCATTTGGCAATCATACCTTGTGAACTTTGGCAGCAAATCATGTTCAACTCAATTATATTTCCTGTAAAAATACTATTTTATGAACATTTTTTTGCAGGTAGTTTTAACACAAAATGCCAACAATGACTGCAGTCTGCTACTCCCAACTACAATAACATGAAAAAATGTCAAAGAGTCAATATTATATCAATTTAAGAAAGGCTCTCAGGAGTGTGTAAAAGGCACCCACCACTGGTTGACTATGTAGTACTTTAAGTACTATAGTTGAGTAGGGAGCATTTAAATCTATTTTCTTTTGACCTATAAAGACTTCTAAGTGAAGAAAATACTTCACAACAGGTACAATCTTTACACATTAATTTTCTGATGCACCCAGTCTTTCCAGAGGACATCAGAGCAAATGTTTCAAGTTAATGGAGGGCATACTGTGGTGATTTGTATCATCTGTCACACAGTGAGGACAAGTAGCCATGGGATAACGTTTCCTAGAACCTACTGTAGTTAGGCAAAAATATTCAATTTAGCTCTTTTGAAATCCATCACAAAGATGCACAGCAGAATGTATAAATAGCCAGGCTAATAGACAGGCTGGCATAGAAACATCTGTACAGAAGACTGTTCCATTTAATAGTAATTTGTCAAGATAATTGTGTCAAATGCTGTATAACCACAGATGAAGTCAATATTAATAGGACTTCAATCTTTGTTATCAGAATATTAGTAGAGTGCCCTTAGACCTTTATTACTTTTATTTCTGAGGCAGAAGAGAACATTCATGTTTTGTCCTGTCCTATTTTAGCATTCTCCTTGAAATTAATATGATAAAACTATCAAATATTGTGCTCAGAATTCTTTGAAAGAAAAATGATACCATTCAGGATAACATAAAGAAAACATATTGAAAAACAAACAAAGAAATCAACTAAAAAGCACATCCAACTACAGAAAACTTTCCAGTTTTATTTATTAACCTTTAAAAGCAGTTTTAGGAAACATCAGAGGTATGCCTGGAACTTTTAACTAGTAAAATCCTAGAAAAAATTGTTCATAGGTACAGTAATAGTACTGCACAATAAGAAGTGGCAACAGTGATTCTTACCAGGGAGAAGCCCTGTACCCAGCTACATACAATAATCTCCAGAGCCTGGTATTGTTTGCAGGAGCCAAACA
Organism: Stercorarius parasiticus; assembly: GCA_013396915.1. Classification (NCBI taxonomy): domain Eukaryota; kingdom Metazoa; phylum Chordata; class Aves; order Charadriiformes; family Stercorariidae; genus Stercorarius; species Stercorarius parasiticus. The sequence continues at coordinate 62,278 of VWZL01005150.1, read as the reverse complement.
GCACAATTTACTTCAATCTGAGTCTAGCCGTTATGACCTGACTTGTCCCCCGAACTTTTGCAGTTAGCCATTCTACTGCATCAGTGATTTGATAGCAAGATGCAAATGTTTCAGTGCTTCATCTTAAATAGGATTAGAAACAAAGAAACCTGTGAATCTTTGTAAATATTTACTTGCATTTAACCTGATTTTTCAGCATATAATTAAATTTTTAGGGCTTCAGATTTTATTATAAACATTTCTTACAGCCTAAACTGGAAAGTAAACCACATCTAATAATAAAGTCTGATTTCTGCAGTAAAAAGCTCTACATCCTTCCAAAACTGAATTACTCAAAAAGCCAGTATCAGGTCATCAGCACATTTTAAGTAAATCATGAACTTCTACAGTGCATGTACTGATGCTCAAGCTTTGTTCTTGCTGTGTGCATTTATTAGATCTGAAATTTAACTCCTTATAGCATGAAAACTATGGGGAGGTTTTTGTAAACATGAAAGAGCTCTGTCTGTTTCTATGAAGGCTGGATGATTCTAGGAATCTTGGTTTTTTCTTTCCATTCCATAACTTCATTTTTGTCTCAGCAAGTAAGACTAGAAGCAGATGCAGCAGAGCAGCTAGGAGAAAGGAGGGATGTAGGATAACGGAAGATACTAAAAAATTAATTACACCAGGCAAAATGAGGCTGGTCAGACAATATTGTCCTACTAGAAACTGAGCTAACATTGCCCACTGTGTTTGCTTGGTACTGACTGCCATTCTGGGTAAGTCAGTGCTGCAGTGCATTTTCCAGCAGTCATCAAGGTGGCAGAATTAAATTGGACAGAGTGCAGGAATACAACTCATCGGAAACAGCCCTGCCAGGGAAAAGGATGACAAAGAAACAGCTTTCCAAGACTATAATGTAAATAGTGTCTTACATTTTTCTAGTCAAATGATTATGAATAAGCAGTATAGCCTTTCTAGAGAAGTTTCCGGTGCATGTATTTAAAAGCTTCACTGAACTGTTTCTGCATCTGCAGATAAGTCATGCTGGCATACTTCTCGTATTTTTCTGCTTTTGTTACATTTATCCAAAGGTATCACCAGGTATACATGATTAATGTATCTCTTAATAATTATTCATCCTGACAGACAACACAAAGTTCTCACAAACATTCATGACAAAACAACACTGACCAGTGCCAGCTTTTCACTTCATGGGATCTCTGCATTCTGTAGCAGGACATTCAAAGCGGTACTTAGTCACAAAAAAAATTAATGTAAGTGGCATTTAGGTAACTCAGACAAAAGTAGTTAACTTCTGTATATACACATTACACTGACTTCAGCAGAGAGACTACCCTGACTTTCTGTCACTGGAATATGACCTAAAGGATAGGCTTAACCTGTGTTCTTCATCACACGTGCACAAAGCTGGGCAAGACAGAAAAACAAGCTGTTAGAATTACAGCAGAATATCCAAGGCACAAGTGTGTTTGTTGAGCCATATCTGGGTACTGTAAGTTTGGCTTGCAAAGTATTGCTGTCAGTCTGAGACCCCTGCACTGTTAGAGCTTGACATCTGATGAGCCTTTCACTCAACACCACACCATAAACAGCTCCTCATCACACTCTACAAAAGGCTGTCCCTAAACCAAATGGAAACGAAAGCTAACTCTGGAACCGGATGAACCTGAAGAGCCCAGTTCAAGAGCACAAACGGGGAACAATATGAATTGCCAGATTTTTTGAATAACAGTAAAATTGAAACTGCCTTGGGTACATCCAAGCACAGCTGCAATAGCTAACTTATTAATGTCTTTTCATTGGCAGCTACATCTAAACAATCTGCCAAAGAAACTTTAACAGCTTCTCTTGTCATAAATGATTCAGCTGAAAGATATACAACCTTGTAAGCCAGGTGGTGAGATGTAAAAGAGGCTAGATCCTGCGTGGGATACTATTTGGTTTTTTGTTTTTTTTCAGGTTATACAGAGAAGCCCATATCATTGGTTGATGTAAATAACTCCTAAGGGCCTTGAAGGCACGGATATTAATACTAGGAAAGGTATTTGTTTCAAACCTACTTGCAAAACGTTTGTTAAGAAATTCTACAAAGGATTAAAAGTATCAGACAAATTCAATAAATATGAGTGAAATGGATATTTTGACTAGGTGTGTTATTAAGCACGTATGGAAAACATTCCTTCCAACATCCAACAAGAGCTTTGAAAATGCTATAAAATGCACTATTAAAATTATAATCCTGTCCTGCTTTCAGCATACAGGTCCAAATAAAGGAGTCAAAGTAGTTTCTGGCTTTTTCTCCAGTTAATTTTACCAAAATGACAATGAGACAAAGAAAGGTATAAATGAAGTAACAGCATCACAACTATTGTAATATTATTGCAACTATATTGTATATTACTGCAGCTAAACTCTTAACCAGTGAAAAAACCAAAGTGAGAACACTTTGTTCCTGGTTGTAATTTTACTTACCATGGCAATGCCTAAGGGCTACTACAGACTAAATGGTAATCACAAAAACCAGCCTCTACTAACAGAGAGAAGAAAAATGACTCTGTGTCAAAAAGCCTACAGTCTCAATAGGTAAAACCAACTTAGGGTTAGGGAAAAGGGTACAACACAGCAGAATGCCAGTTGTGGCAAACGCCATGCCTAATCCCAAGGTGGAAGAGGTGTTGGAATTTGCTTTTCATATTTGAGGTTCCTGTGTTTCTGTAGACATGACAAAAGCTAAAGGAAGAGAGACACTGAAGTAATGAGGAGTAAGAAGAAGAGGTGCACATATAAAAAGACTCCGTGAAAAATACTCTTCTCTTTCTGATAATATACTACATTTGGATCAATCTAATATATTCAGTTTTAAACTAGAATTTGGAAAGATCTTTAGTCTTGTGGCAGCCTATAGCAGCAGCAGGCAAGTATTGTGTTCAGTAGCTAATTTAAATTGTGTGCTGAAAGGATAATACACATAAAATGAAAGTAGAGAAGAGGCAAATGGTATTAAGGAGAAAGAAAAGCACCCAAGTTTCTTTAAATACCAGTTTTGATGACATATTCACTCTGTCTGGCCTGTCATACTCAGTCTTGACTTACTGCTTTTTCTGTTTTTGTCGAAACATGTGACATAACCTTTCCAAGTCCATAGAACATATTAATTTTCCCCTTGGGTACTTTTGATTTGCATTAAGTGAAACAATACCTACTTTGCTTTCCCTGATGCCTAAATGTGAGTACTGTAACATTTATGAACGGCCATGGGATTTAAAACAGACCAATGGTCTGATCTGAAAGATTTCTTGAGCAGAAATATAAACACGACAATGACCAATTTGGGGAACAATAGCCTTGCGACTGTGGAGATGATTAATTCACTCGCAGCTTTGAGGAATGGAGCATTCAGCTCAGTGCATTGAAGAAAGCATTTAAACTCTAGCTCTGATCTTGATCACCGTAAGCCAGACAGTACAAGCATGGTAGCAGTAGGTTTCCCCAGTTTAGCATGTTAGCCCTACTATCAGCCTTTTCTCCTAAGAGGAGGGAAAGGAATAGTGTAGGAGACTCTTGGATGCTATTGTTTAAAAATATTATATGTGATTCGCAGGATATCCAAATAGGACAATAGAAATTTGCAGTGCCCAACAATGACTCTCTTAGTCCCTCCTTCTTGCTGAGTATCGATGGTACCTGACATTATTTTCGAAAGATTTATGCTGCAAATCTTTTCATGCCTGTTGTAGGTCCTCCCATAACAATCTGGCCATTGTTTCTCTAACTTCCACATTCATCCTGGCACATCAAATAACTTGAGAAAAGTTACTGGCTAGTCCTTCTTCCCTGGTGAATAAGTACCGAGTTCATGACAGAAGTAAAGTAACTGGGAAGAAACTAGTCTAGATTTGCTGTCATGTTTTTATTCTTCTCTAAATGAACAAAACCCTTGCTGTCAAAGGACTGGAAATGACAACTATAAAAATAGCAAGTAAGTCACAGACAATGTGACTTTTAAAAACAAGGCTCCAAAAAATTATAAGATATGGGAAGAAGCAAGGGTTAACATGGCTACTTAACTTTGCTTTCCTATTCTTAATATAACGCAAAATAGAACAGAAATAAGGGGTTTGATCATGGTTTGGTAACCTTTTACTCATACATTTAGTACGCCTATTGGTGGCAATAAAGCCTATAAGTAAGTGGAAGATCAGGTTATTGCTTTATAACTGGACTAGAAGAAAAGTGGTACTATGGAATTTTTTCTTTCTCCTGCTTTTTCCCCTGTGTTTGGTCACAATCCTATGCCCATTAACCTTACTCATGCTGAGTGACAACCACCCGTATTTTGGACTCTCTGGGACATATTGCCAGAGGGCACTAGATTCTATCCATGGGCTTGGAAGCAACATGGTGTGGGTTCTCTGTGGCTGCATCCAACCTGTAGTGCAAAGAAGCTCTACAGTCTACCATGTCCCAGGGAGGAGGTGAAGCACGTGGGGACCTTTCCGTGCCCACCTACTTACTCTTTTTCCTCCAGAGGGGACCAAAAGGAAACAGTGCTCCCGAGTTCCTTTTTCAAACACGGCCCTCATTCAAGGGATGCACAAGGGATCACTGGAAAACACTGGAAGTTCTTTAGATCAGAAAGAATCAAAGCAGCCATTTATGTATTTTACCCATTTCCTACAAATTTTTTTATATTTTCAAGTCTTTTCATCTTAAAGCAAATACACACAAGACAGTAAAGATAAGTTTGCCTTGACTAAGTTTTTACCAAGGTCTTAAGACACTACATTAATAAAATGCATGGTTTGTTTTCCAATGGTATATGCAGGGCAAGAACACATTTTATAATACATCACAGACATCTTAAATCAATGTGACACATTTAAGTTAATTCAGTTCCTTCTATCAGCACAATATCACTAGCTCTAGGTTGCTCTTATTAGCCATTTCCCTATTTCCCGCTTTTGATCCCCAGGGAAAAATTAACAAACCAGTTTGTTTAAACTCTTCTTGAAATATTAGCTCTCCTGTTAACCCAATTGACTCTGAAAACTCATTTGGAAAATAGAAAACATAGCATACATCTGGATGACTATACACTATTGTAACATACGTGTATTAGCTACTCCTTCTGTATTGCTTAAGGGACCAAGAGTACATTTATCTTTTATGGAAAGTTCTACCTAGCATTAGAAGTAGCAAAAAAATAAATACACTGAACATCATGTAATTCCCAAGGCAAACATTAATCACTTACGAGAAATATTATGATACAGGTATTTCAGCTTTCTTTTCCTTGCGGGACTCATAAGGTAAATAATCTAAGCCATTGGATTGATTATGGAAAACATTAAACTTATGATGTCAAGATATTTATGATTTGTGCAGCCAGATATTAATTTTCCAATACTTTTAACTCATGTGATTAGCTTTTTGCTATCTACACAGAGGTTGAAATGATGGTACCTTTTAAAACTGGAACTTAGCACTTCAGTGAGTAATGTAAAAACGGTATTTTACTAACTGAGGGTTACGCCAGGACCATAACTTTTCCACTGAGCTATAAGGCACCATTTTTCTTAGTTTATGTGAACATTTTAAACATTTTTCTACAGAGAGAACATTCCAAAGAGAGCATCTATTGATACCATAGGCATCCAGATATACATTACTTTAGTCCTAAGTACGTACTGAAAGTTTCAGTGAGGAAATTCCACTGATGCCAACTCATCTTTTCTCCCCTAAAAATATTTTTACAGATTTTGACTTATAATTATTTTCCTAAATATTTTTGTGATTTTATGTTAAAAAATATTAATTTTCAATATTTAGAAAGTTTTAGTCTGAAATATTTAAACATATGCTACCATATAAAACTTTTTTCAGTTATCTTGAAAAATTTCCACCCACGTGTATTAATCAGAATCATAATTTTCCAACGTAATAGAAGATAAACTAATCTAAATAGTAAGATGTTTCAAATAGCATTCAATGAAAAGTAGCTGTCCTTAAATGAGATCTATATAAATATAGTAATTAATTTAATATTTTGATTCTTGCTATATGCCATAAAATATTGTAGGCATAATAAAAGTTAGGCACAATTGAAAAATACACACAGAGGGGTAAATTTTATTTCCAAAAAAATGCAGCCTTTTTTCTAGAAGATATCATCATATAATGAAAAGTTCTGAAACATTAAATGTTTAATTTGGTTTTGCTCCAAACCAGAAAAAAATGTTAAAATGTTTTGTAATGCAAAATAGACATCTCTAGCTTTTATCCACTCCACTCATTAACCTTTGTTAAATCAGTGCTATTCATTATGGGAGAGTTTCTTTGTGAAATACAAAAATAAAACCAAAAAGTCCATAACTCCAATCCCCAAGTTGTTCAATTGCTCAGTTTTGTGAAGAAACATTACTTTTTTCCTTTGGTTTTGTTGTTATCTTAGTTTTAGACATCTGGCTGGTTTCTGTTTTCCCAGTGGGTATTTTCTTTAATGTTTGGGATTTACATCACTACTTTAGTCATAGAAGTCAGACTTCACCAGTCATCCAAGTGCCAAGATTAGGTCCGATTGATTCCTATTCAAACACTGCAATTTAACTCATAGCTAATTTTGAAGGAAACGTTTTTTTGTTTTTTGTTCCTGGCCACCATTCCATATTTCCACCCTCTTTCCCTGCACTATCTGAAATCACTGTTCTTCCCCCTCTAAAAAGAGGACATTTTGATAATCATCCGCTTCAACAACTGACTCACTTGCAGTGACGAGCGCGCGCGTACATCTTTCTTTGTAAAACCCTTTCCACCCATCACTCTCCCAAATTTGATCCAACATGCATGAGATTTTGTCCCAGGCTCACCATGACATAAAAATTCTATTTGAAATCTGTAAAATGAACATAAAGTACAGACAGAACAGCTCTGTATTTACAGAAGATTAATACATCTAAGCAGGACACACTTAATGAGAAAAGGTGAAAATCGGTAATTGATTATGGACAATTTAAGTTGAATGTTTTTGAGTAAGTAGAAAATACAAGATTAACCTGAACTAAATTTAGTGTACCAAGATGTTTGGCTTTGCAACTCTTTAATTTTAATCTTTCATACTGATTTCATAAAAAACAAGACACTTAAATGACATTCACGCACTCCCTCTTTGTTTACATGGAAGTCTTCACATACAGGACAAGCGCACATGAGAATGTATATCTGAAATACATGACAACGTAGATTTTGAGCCTTTTCCTTTTGCAGGAGTTGCAAGCCGCAACAGAAAATGGCATATTAAAGCTTTAATTAAAACAGTGTCACTTTCTAAGTCAGCATGTATACTTGGAGGCTATGTGTACTGTGCTTTATATGCTTACACAAGACAAAACTAATAGCAAAGATTGAATTTTAGGTGTTGACACCATTAAACAGTGTTAGTAAACTTTGAAACTGTGACCCACATTGGTCAAGTGAGGCCACAGTAAGAAGACATTGAGTAGAAGTACCTTGTTGTGGAGTAACATTTGAAGTCTGTATTTGTTACCTGTCCCACTCACAGAGTTCTAGTTCTCTGAGTGCTGATCAGATTTGCAGTATCCTTTTCTACTGGACTGCTGGAAATATTTAAATCCTAATGAAAAATTACTTATAAAAATACTGAATGAACTATAAAACCCCCAAATCTTGGGCAATCACTGCCCTAAAATTCAATATTATTACTTTAGGCAATATTACTACCTTATAATAAGGTCTCCTGTTTCATAAGTACAACTAAACGTACCTGAATTCCTAGACGTAAGACCTTGTGTTCATCTGTGTTAAACACACATACTCCAAATGAACCCGCTTAGCAAGAATACTCAGACTAGTTTGTAAAAAAGATTTATCTGTGCTATGATTTAATATTCCATTTCATTCAGCTGCGAACTTCACAAGGATTTTTTTTCCAGTCTACTGATACAAACCAAGAAATTGTGATTCACCTTTTCCCCACAGGAAAAAACTTCAAACAATGATGATTCCGTCCTTGCAATTTATGGATGTATTAAACAGCCTGAATCTATTTAAGACTTTCTGAACTTTCAACAAACAAACAAAAGCAAGATTAATATGCTTTTCAGAATTTTAAGAATATTGTGCCATAATACTTATATTAGGAACCATACATATTGTATCACCTTGCCTAACATTAGTTAAAATCTATCATTTTTTAATTCCGTATTGACTGGTCCCCAAACGCCCAAGTGCAAGGTCAGGCTAATTTGTTATTTGAAATATATTTGACTTTATCTCTAACGTTCCTGTTCCACTATTACCTTAATGATGTCTTTTTTCATCTTGGCTTTTTTCACCTAGCCTTTTTGTTTCCCTGAATTTGGTCATCTTTTCCTATTATTTCTTCCACTGCGTGTACTTCATTCATCTGGATTCAAAATGCCTTTTTAATGTCTCATAGTTTTCACACTGATTTTATTCTTGACATTTAAGAAAACCAAACCTCTGGCGCTGACAGGATTATGTAGCCCACAAACTGAAGATTTTATACCTCTCTTTTTTTTCATTTTTTATTTTGGAGGCTTTTAAGATATTTTCCTTTATTTAAAAAAAAAAGCTACAGCTATCAAAGTTCAGTTCTTAACGCAATTTTTCTGTTTGCACTACAACACTGTCAATAGTATGACCAATGACACACTGGTGTAGCAATTAAGGAGGCAATCTTTTTTTAAAGAACATGTAACATTGCACTAGGCAACAAGTCTTCAGTGGGAAATGTCTGCTCTTGGCTTTTTATTATAATTCTGTGAGCTTGTGGTTTGGTTTTTTTTTAACAGAAATTCCTTAGTATAAGGAAATTAGAGAAAGAGTAATAATACACCAGTAGGCAAGATGGCTACAATGTACGAATTAAGATGCGATTGCAATTTCCAGTATTTTCCTCTTTACCACAGTTTCTTACTTAAAAAAAACAAAACAAAAAACCTCATCTCAGAACTTCAAGAAAGGAAAAGTATTCAGTGTTGCGTTCTGATGTTCTGAACCTTTATTTCCAAAGTTTTATTATGATTACTCCCTGTCAATTTTTTCTCTTTCATAACAAACAAACAAAAGAGCTAATCACCAAAAAATAACAGAAAACAAAGCTAACAATAACCAAAAAACCCAAAGTATACCAGTGAGCAGCAGTTCAGCCCTCACAAAGATCATGTAAATTGACAAAATCAGCCAACTCTGGAAAGCTGAGCTGCCAAAGGAAAGTCTCAGCAGGGAAAAATTTCAAATGGGTACTATTAAATACCCTGTTAAAAAAAAAGAATCTGAAACAAATTCCCTGGCTACACTGAAAATGTAAGCGCTGCAAATACTATACCTATGTAAAATTTCACACTGATTAGCTTTAGTTGGCCACTAGTATCAAAGAAAAACAACCCATTTTACAACAAAATACTTACTAGAGAATAGTTACTAGGTTTCTTCTTATAAAGACCCCTGGTCGTTCCTTCTGTTATAAACATACCATCACAACATACATAAAAGGTCCGTTTAATTCAAAAGGACTAGACAGACTATAAACAAGTGTAGAACTTGGCTGAGTGATTGTAATTACTTCGTGAAGCAGAAGTGAATTTGAAGCAATTGCCTGAAAGCTATACTATCAATGTCAGTTATCAAAATTAATACAAATTCTCTAAATATTGAACAGGTAGATTGGCTGTAATGTAGGGGTGAGAGTAATAAGAAACTCATCCTGTGCCTAGCTACAGAAGGGAACTACTGACATTGCTTTTTACTCTTGATACTCTATGTTAAATATATTTAAGTCAGGGAATTCATATTGTTAATTGCAATTTATTTAAAAACAAACTATCCATATGCACTCAACAGCAGCAGTACTGCAAGTTATAAATCAAACCCAGGGCCTGATCCTGTATTAGACATAAAGAAGAGGGAAGGAAAGGTAAAACAAACTTGGAAATAGTAATCATGCTTTGGTAGGTGCCACTAAAATCAACCCCACAGTTTTTATGGTTTTACCATTACATGAAAGAAAATCTTTCTACTAAATTGACCACTGTACATCTAAAATTTACTTTTTGGCACAGAGATTAAAAAATAGAGGTCAAAGAAGATTTTCAGCTGCCATCCTCCCAGAACTGTTTATCAGAATTATCGGAATGAGTCTTTCTACCTTCTAAGGCAGAGAGCTGTGAATATTCCTTATGTTCTGCAGCCTACCATAAAGAAATCAATGTCTCTTACATACCTCTTATCTTCTGATGATCTCATTCATCGGGCTACTTTAGAGATACTTTCGAACCCACAAATTGCTAGCTGGTTCAAAATTTTCCATAATGAGTTCTCCATCCCTAGTTCAAAATAAATCCGGTACTCAGGATTAGGGAGGGAATGATTTGACTAGTGTCTGTGCAAAGTAATTATTTCTTTTCTAAAAGTTTAACCTTGAGCTGTCAATTTGACATTATTTAGATTAAATCATCAGCATTAAATATATGGATATTACAACCCACAAAATCGTGCAGAATATAGCTTTAGCACTGAAAAATTACGCTGTACTTCATTAGTCTTTTAGATGCTTGGATCCATTGTGTGACAACAAAGAGGCTATTTGACATAAAGCAGCATGTTCAGGACCTTTATCAGGAGCAACTGAAAAAATTATGTGAAAGGATCGCAGTGTTCTGCCAAAGCAGAATATGAACACCATGAGTTGTCTGGCTATTGCGTAATCCTCTGCACTGGCCACACTGAGGGGAATAATGCAAAAGTAGTTAAATCTTCGCTTGTGTCTCACCTGAAACTTTGGGTTCCCTCACGTCAGCTAATGAACTGTAAGATGACGTAACCAAAGACACATAAAACTACCTTTTTTCAGCATCACACTGGTGCAGTGAAAGCATTTTGAGCACTACAGCATGGTTCATGTTCAAAAGTGGGGTGAAAAGAGTAGGCATAACCAACTATGTGCTTATTCTTGAGGCACAATAGGAGGCATACATTTCTTCTGTGATAAAATATCAATGAACCGTGTTATTCTGCATGTAGAGTCAGATAAAACACTATAACAACTTTTCAGCAGGTATTCACTGAAACCTAAAGCTCATGCTGCTTTTGTGTTCCCTTCCCTTAATCATTAGAGTGTTTTTACCTAATTTAAATGGGACATCACAGAAAAATGTTAAGAGTCTTGAATACTTGTGTACCTGCGTGTCACTGTACATGAAAGGAAACTTAAGGGAGGAAGAAATCCTCACTAATAACCCAACATAGAATTAAATTGAAAGAATCATGCCAAGATCTGACTTCACAGCAGTAAGACAATGCATCTCATCATTTCATGAGAACAAAATGAGAGAATCTTGAACGCTGCACCCAATTATATTTTGAAGGGCAGGCAAACTTAGTAGAATTTCTCAGGCAAGAAATGCACGGGCCACAAGTGGTAAAGTTTCATATTAGTCTCTGTTTTCATTCTTAAAATCATGTGCCACTTCTTCCTACTACTGCTTTCTGTTTGTGAAAGATTGTTTTATGCAGAGCAACTTGGGTTCTTTTCAATCTAAGTGTCAGATTCAGTGACAGCTGTGATAGTCAAGGAGAGATAATATGGGCAGCTCAAAGCAATGCAGAGTGGGAAGTACTTGCAATCTGTTCCAGCATCCTTTCAGATACTTTCAGAGAGGTAGGGAGGATGACTGACCAGTGGCATCAGTTTTATGAGAAAGTTTGGAAAAAAAAAAATATATATATATGTTGTTGGCATAGGGCACGTCATACAGCAGCCTCATGTAAATTGAGAACATACAAAATGAGAGGTCTGAATTCACTAATCACTTTCAGTAATACTGGCTCTAAGTTTATGAAACTGGCCATTTGTGATGAATTTTAATTGACATTAGTTTGACCATGATCTGGCATCCATTAGTAAAGAACATACCAGAGAGAGAAAACAAGCTAGCATATGACTGAAAAACTGCAGAATTGTTTTTACAACCATAACATTAACATTGCTTCAAAATGTAACATTTCCCTCGAAGAATTAATCAACATAGAAATAAATCATTTCACTTAATTGAAATGGCAAATTCTATTCTCATATCAAACAATGACTTCTCTAAAGTCAAGAAAGAGGAAGGACAGGAAACATAAAAAAACAACTTGCTTTCCAACATTGCCACAGTCTGGAATTCTGACTTGCTCAGGTACCAATGGGGAATGATCCCCTCGTGATTTTAAATGGTACAACCTCAGTGGATGTGAGAGAGTCCATCGGGTTTACACTGTGGCAGAAAGTATGATACTGAACCTGCAAGATGTATGCATTACTTAGCTAAAACATAAAGTTAAGCACAGTATATAAATCTCTGCTTACTCGAAAGCCAATATACTGTATTCCTTGGCATGCCTAATGCTCCACAGGGACTACAGAATTAGCTGTGCTCATCAGCAGCTGTCACTTGTTCTAAGCAATATGGAGCACATGCAGTTATGAAAGAAAGAACCTACTTCTGTTTTTTTCGGATTGTCTCATTGATAAAATTGTCTGTTAAAGTATTGAATTACGATAAAGTCAAATAAAGAACCCATTGTGATTACAGATCGAGTTTGTATGGCTAGTAGACACCCTGCTGCCTAATTTTACAGGAGAGTTAGCTGTTATTTACATAACAGAGACTCAAGTTATTAAGGCGTAGGAGGAGCAGGGCGCTCCATTAGTGTAGCCATGGGTCTTACAGAATTCAGGCTCACCTTGGTGTTTCCAGCCAGCACTGCAGACTCTAGCATCACTCCACATTATGAACACAATGTAAATGCACAGTAATCTGCCCCCAGTTCCATAAAATACTTGAGCAAGAGCCTAGAACTTCACAGAAATGCTGTATCTCATAAGTTAAGCATTTATTTATGCACTTGCCAAACCACAGCTGGACCTTCAGACTGAATCTTGGAAGATAATAAATTTCCGTGTTTTCACACAGCACAGTTGAGTTGACAGTCTCAGTTGTCCCAGCAAATAATCTCTTTTTTTCTTACTTGCTACTTTCCTGAGTAAAACTTCATCTAACTGCAGACTGAGGAACTGGTACAATTAAGACTTGCTGATTTTTATTTATTTTTACTTATACATAGTAGATAAACCTAGGAGGTAATCCAAAGCATAGAATACAATTTTCTTAAAATACTACACAAAACCTGACTAAACATTAGGTGGAAAAAGACACTGATATAATTGATTTTTTTTTAATTACTTTGAGCTTACCATGAAGTCAATTTTGCTGTCATCAGATTTACTGATAACTTCAGTGGCAGCAAGAACATTCTCCTTTATGTATAAGTGATACCAATGAGGTTAGCCAACACAGGACTGCACACAAAAATAGTTGTTGAAGACATTAAATAATGCAGCAGTAACACCATCATATATTGATTTGGGATAAAGAAATTTGCTTGGGAAAAAAAAAGCTATCTTAAAAAATGCAATGAAACTAGAAAAGGAGTATGATACGCATTCTAAAAATATGTACTTTGCCATTCAGTTTTCTAAATGTAAGCCCAAATGCTTTGTCTTCGGGCTTAATTTTAGCTCCATTCTACTGCACTTAAGTCTTCTGCAAATTCTAGCCTGAGGGTATACTTTTTTTCCTTTGTGTTTAATGCTGTTTGAAGCTGCCTGAGTGGAACTTGTGAAATTCCCAGCATCACAAGAGAGGTTTGTGTTTTCCATTTAACCCCTGAGTTCTAACTTCTGCTCACAAATTGTCTGAACAATATGCTACATGCAGCATACTCCACATGCTGCTATGGATGTTGGCTCCATTCAAATGAAAGCTAAACATGTTTATTTAAATATTGTTTCCACTTAGACATCAGTAATTTTGACCAAAAAAGTTATACCTGAATGCCTTAGAAAATGGGGAGGACTTGGATAATACTTCCAATACTTTTTTCACTAAGAACATAAGATGAAGGTAAGTAGGAAAACAGACCAACAAAGAATGTGCCAACAATCATAAGAAGAAAAGATTTAAATTACGTGGGTAGATATTTGGCAAAGACTACAGTGGTTTATTTTTATAGACAAAGTAAAAGCCTTATATAAACAGAGGAGGAACTGGATGTACTAGCTTTAAGGCTTTATTCAAAGAACTTACACCTGAAGTTAATATATTTTTAGGACTGATAAAACAAATGTAATTTAGAGTGCTCAGTGTGCTAAATCTACTTGGCATGCTCTACAGCTTCCTCTTTGCTGCTGTAAGATTCGCTGCCTATAGCTTTTGGCAGTCCCAACAGAGCTAGCTCTTTCCACTAACAAAATACAAAATGCAAAATTAATAAAAGGACCCTTTGAAACTGACAAAAGTGCCTCAGGCAAACTATCTGCCCAGCAGCTGGTTAAAATTTAATCAGTTATTTTTTTTCCAGCCCTGTATATCTTTTGTATGGAGCTCCCCAGACTGAGTGTGGTCAAAGTTTGTTAAAAAGAAATAGAAAAGTCTTTCTCTTTCAGTAAATTAGTTGCAGAGCTAATTTATTTCTGGTTTTTATTGACAAATTAAACTAATTATTTTGGTCTCCTCAAAAGATCTATTGACAGATTTTATTTAAATATAAGAAAATTAACACCTAAAAACTGCTTTGGATTATGACGAAGCTGTGATGCTTTTTATCGTGTGCTGTTACTTTAAACCATAAATACATTTTGTGGAGGTGGATTTTAGCAGCCATGCTGTTTTTAAGCGATAATGCTACCTGCTACAGATGAGGAACATAGATTCACTGAGTAGTCAGATGCGAAATATAGCGTTGCTCTTCAGTTCATTTAGTTTGCTTACTAAAAGACTGTTCTCCCAGGCGTTCAAGTGAAAAAGGGGCCTTTTCTTGAACCATGGAGTACTTTAAGAGTGGACGTGCATATGTAGATCAGCTTCCTTTCTAGTATCAGTCTCATCTTTGAAATCTTAGGTTAGATATTCAAAAGTAACTACATGCAAAAAGTGTTTTGCATAGTTTACGTAAACTTTAATTCCAGGAATATATTTCCATGCACTAGACTGAGCATACAAAAATTTACCTCTGTTTGAATATAACTTTCAGCTGCAAAAATTGTAGCAGGTGGTATTTTTTAAGAACTTCCAATAAGCTCTAACACTCTATTAGCATATGTTTTGTCATAGCGCTCAGGAACTTTAGGCTTAGGAAAGGATTCCATTGGGTTTCGTTTATTATGGTCACACCATCAGAGTGGAATTTTCCCCAGAATGCTTAAAATCGAGAGAGGAAGGCTGTTACAGGAAGCAAAAAGTGAGCATGAGAAGGAAGGGTCCAAGCAAATGTATAATATAAGTATTTTAAAATTTTATTATTACTTTTGACATCATCAAAAAGGACAGCTTTAAAAAGGGACCTGAAGAATGAAAAGAGATTAAAAAACGAGCCTCTGAATCTATGTGCTTATTTCCATTGTTTTTAATAGCATGTGTTTTTTTCTATCTCTTTTCTTCTTATTGAAATACAGCTTTCATGGGAATATTTAAAATTGTTTTTCTTTTGTAAAACTTTTTGTATTTCTGCAATATCCACTGCTATTTTCTACTAGTGTTCACTACTTTTACACTTATTATGAGACTTTATAGGACTTCAGGGGAGTCCTTTAGGGGACTTAATCTCAACATCCCCACCAGGTTTCTTATGAGTCCGTGCCTTTATGTAAAAGAGGATCATCCTTCTATGACTCTGAAAAAAATTATTTTTTCTTAATTGTGTATCTATTATTATGAATCATCTTTCTGATATCACTCATCATGCCAGAGCAGATACTTAGTATATGCAAGCATTATTTATTTTCTTAAAACAGGAAGAAAAATCAGGCTCAAGAAGAATCTAAAAGATGCGCAGGCATTCTGTAGGCTCTTTCAGGTTATTGCCTTGACATATTGATAGTCACAATATATAGAGAAGAAGATAAATTTTTCTTTTGGCTGTATTTTTCCGCAGACTTGAAGATTTTTGTTACATGAATTTAAGTATCAGCAAAAGAATAAACTTTTAAGATTAACTCAGGTTATGAAAGACATTTTGTTAATTCAGTGGTACCATTAACACATATAACCAGGTGTAGGACATAAGCTACATCTTTTAAATTTGTTTGTTTGAATAACAGCTAGAAGTCTACCCAAAATGTGGATTTCATGGCAATTTTTCTTTGGTATACCACTTGCTGGCAAAGCAGACATGGGCTTTTCTTAACAATTCATGGTATCATAGTGGTGTCAAGTCATATTTACAGAGCAGAGTAAGGAAGTTTATCGTGATCTATGACTCCAGTGTAAAACGGATTCTGTGAAATCTAATGTCGGACAACCTCTCTGTAACTGTGTGATAACATCCCCCCATGCCCCAACAGGCCTCTCTTGATTCATAGGAGCCCACATGAAGGTATAAAGTTCAGTCCAATCATCATCTGCTGCCAGGATCAGTCACCTGGTGTCTAATAGGCTTTTTGTATTTGCATTTTGTAATTCCTTATTTTTCATGAATTTTTATTTCCAGGAATAAAAAATGTATAAGAACGCTCAAGTCTTTCAATCCTGCTGAACAACTTGGTATTCAGTAAAGCCACGGTACAGGTAGCTAGCTTATTAAAGTCACCTCACCAGTATATGTTTACCCTAATATTCTTGCAGTAGTAACTAATAAGTCGGTTCAGTAACACTGCGCTATGTAAGACACTGCCTCAGGCTCTGCAATGAGCCCAGGAAGCCCAAGGCAGGACCCAACTACACCTACACATAAACAGAATCAGTTTCAGGTGGAAATGCTTTCAAGCTATTTACCTTGAGCAGATCATATGTCTTTCCCTAAGTAACCAAGATAATATGGTCAATAAAACCTCCAAGCACAGCCTACGCACAGGCAAGGATTTTGACAAATTATTTTCTTCGTAATCTTAATGTTTATTCTTTATTGATATGCTCTCTACTTATTTTTAATAAAACTAAATGTCATTAATTGCAAATAGCAAAATTCTCTCTTCATTCTTTAAATCTAGCAATATAAAAATAAGAATATGAATACTAAAGTATTGTAAGAAGAGTTAAATAAACCTGCATTTAACTAACAGAAGTAAAACAAAACTGCAAACTCTACATTTAAGTTGAATATTCAACCAGGAGAAATAAATTCCTTGTATCACAACAATTCTGTTTTGTTTATCCATCTCTCCTGGTACACTCTGTGTTTGTTTATACTACCATGTTACTCACTCTTCCATTACTATTCTATTATTAATAAAGTGAAATGGTGTTGCATTACTAGGAAGCATTCACCAATGTAATATATATCCCCTAATGCTTTTGAAGTCTTGATGATATCTAATTGAGGACAAACTCTGTGCCTTTTGTGCTTCTACAAATGGATGACCAGAATTCCGTACCTTGTTTTTGCTTAGCTCGGGAGATCGTGCTAGCAGCTGTGATATGAACACCTACCTCCACCTCTGCTTAGATTCACAGCCATAGCACAGCTAGTTTATGTATCCTACAGACCAAGGGGCTGCTCACAGTAAATTGATGTGTTTCGGTAGCTCAGTCAAGTATGTTCTGTTGGCTTTCTGAGGTTCACTGATTATGCAATTTACAAATCAGCACAATCTAGCAGTAATCACTGTGACACCAATGCAAGTATATCAACTTTCACATGCATGTATCTTTACAAATGACTGAAAAGAGATGTGAAACATTTACAGACAGCAATGAGGAGAGTCTGATTCAGGCAGAAGTGCAAGTAGACAATACTATTGCAATCCATAAATAGTGGACCCACTGTTGGTGTGGTAGTTTCTACCTATTTCTCATAGCTTATGAACTCTGGAATTCCCCACAAAGCTCAACAGTTCCCCAAGAAAATTATGGAACAATCATAAACAAGCAATGCATAAGAACCAAGGGACGTATTTGAGGTAAATATGAGATGTATATATATACACACAAGGTTACTTTAGGGTAAATACAAGGTCAAGTACAGTTTACATTCTTTGACATCTCATGAAATCCATAGCCTAAAAGTGGGCTCATGAGCATACAGAAAGGGAAGCGGCATAAATTATTCTTAGGAGACAACAAAAGGCACATCTTCCTGACAGACCAGCATTTGGAATATTCATCTGACATGCAAAGTATCCTGGTTCCAATGCCTTTTCAGGTTCTGAGGACACTTGTCTGGATAGCCATTAGGAGATGAAAGAAATAAGTTCATTTCCCTCTCTCTATAATTATGTGAAGTATAACAAGTTATAAAGCAATGAATGGGAGAATTCCCAACTAGAAATTCCTTTTTCAGATTATCTGCTGGCACCAACTCTTGCATGGGGAGTGCTCTTGAGATAAAAGGGAAGAACCATCATGTTCCTCTCAGATTTGCACTGTGCAAGCCTCAGGTCAGTATGAGTCTTGAATAAATCCTTACCTTAATTGGACCCCTCAGGAAAGACAGGTAGAGGATCACTTTACTGTGAATTGTAATAGGATCTGTGAAAAGATCTATAAGAGATGTTGGCAGTCTTTATGTGTTCTTGATGGCCCACAGAGACTTATCTAACTATTGCAGTTCAGCATTCTATGCTTTTACCAAAGAATGCCTTACCTGCCAAATTGCCTTCCCTATTGCACTCTTAGACTCACTCTTAGACTGTCCGGAGCTTTGTGGATTCCTTTTTTTTTTTTTTTTTTTTCTGTAGTGCTGTTAGCACTTAGGACATGCCTAGGGATATTGTAACTTTGCCTGAAAAACACCTTTACAAACCTATCTATCTGTTCAGAAATCTCAAGAGTTAGATAAGTTTTAGCATCACCCAAAACCAGACATGCCAGGGAGAGGAGATACCTGTGTTTGGTTCTAAAGATTTACAGTCTGTTTTCACCACTACAGCAACCAGCGCATCTATCATGTGAACTCTTTAGTGCTTGCTACAGAAAATGTATTCCTTGATTCTTGTGTGATATGAGCAGGACTGCTAAAATGAGCTACAGTGAAAAGAGCGGAGCAAGACCATAGTTTCATCTCTATGGGTAAAAAGAACTCAAATTTGTATGAGTAGTTCTGATAAGATGAAGATAATGAAGAAGACATCAGATATTCTGCTCAGAAGTACCCAAACACATTCATCCTCTAAAAAGTCCTTTCCCTTCTCTTTCTTTTACAAAATAAGATTCTAATTCAGGTGGGCAGGAAGTCTCTCCCTGCTGGTGGTAACCTCTCTCCCTTCTGGGCTCCTGAAGAATTGTAGGAATTTACTTTTGGGTAAATACAAGCTCAAGGACAGTTATATACAGACTGGATATTCCTACAGTACAAATTTTACCTGAGCCTCTTTAGATAGTTTCCTTGCATTCCAGCATGAATGAGGGGGGAAAACCCCAGAGTTATACATAGATCCTATTGGGATCTAGGGAAGGGACTTTGTGCTATGTATAAGAATCTAAACAGAACTCACACTTCTGTTTATTACCAAGGAGCTGTCACTCACTCTTAAAAAAACCTGTGGGAAACCTTCCAAACCAACCAGTCCTCAACAATTATTTGGGACTCATTGATCTCATTCTATAAAGTATTAAAAAATATCTATATGAAAACTCAAGTAAATAGTAGTAGACATACAGCCAAATAGCACTAAATACTTATATACCTATATATATAGAGAGAGAGCAACCCAGCTGCATATCAAGAGAGTAAAAAAGCTCAGTTTTACCCACTATCCCTATCCATTTTATTCTTTATCCAAGGTCACCAGGCCTGGGAGGTAAAAGATATAATATTCATCTAAGAGTTGAATAGACTAAGAAAAAAATTATTAACATGCTTAAAAGTGGAACGATAGCCTTGATGACTGCATTATTCTGCACTATACAAGAAAGGTTTAAAACCTGGTGGTAAACCTTCTCTCAGATCACTAGGTTTAATGATAAGATAATTAAGATAAAGGGTGTCAGGTTACCAAGTACAATTAATTTGATCTGTGATTAATTTGAGGAAGGTGGAGATTTGAGAGACACAGATGAAATATACTAAATGAGTGTCTGATTAGGAAGAAAATATGTAATAGAGTACTTTCAGAAGAATAAGAATATAACTAAAGACAGAATATAGGTATATTGTGCTGGAAGTTAGTTATATATGCTGGATGGTCAATTACAAGTTAGATCAAAACTGAAAGCTCAAATCTGAACTTTTCAGGTCAGTAATCCACTGCTTGTTCAAGTACCTTACACATTGATGATGGAATACCCTGAAATCAGAGGGGTGGTCTTCCTATGCATTTTTACAAAACCAGTAAGTAAAAAGGCAGAAATCCTCACATCCTCGCCATCCATGAGTTATTATGAAAATTCATTTCTCATTTACAGAGGGTCAGATGCTATCACCATTAATATATATAGAGTTGAAACTGTTTTCTCAGTAATGATATTAAAAGTAGCAGGGATGTGTAAGGGGCAGCAGTCACTTTAGATTTAAGTGACAAAATCTGAAATTAAAAGAGGATTTTAGGCTCTCGTTAACTATCACCTTTAATTAAGGAGATCGTGTAAAGATATGTCTAAAGTCAGTTCTTAAGTTAAATACTTTGCAAATCCTATTGATTCCAGTGAACAAACCAACTATATAGAAAAGACATTATATGTTACCGAGTTACAGAATCATACATCCTGTTTGGTATTTTACTTGGGTTTCATATTGTATGTATAAATAGCTGAGACGCATGTATTAATATATCAGCTAAAATTAGTAATACAGTAATTTAAATGCAGGCAACATTAAAATAAAAATCAAAGAATATAAAATAGCCTTAATCTTTATACTGTAGCAGCTTTATCCAAGCTCGTCTCAGTAGACACTGTGACATTGCCTAAGAGAGGTATATAGTACACATAGCAAACTACCAGAGCTTTTATTTTGCCAGAAACCGTAGACATTTGTTTTTATTAGCATATCTGAGGTATACTAACTTTGTGCCTGTAGTGTGAAAAAGACAGGTATTTAAGTAACCATCTAAAAGTATAATTATGGACAATTTGCATATCTTTCGTGGTTCCCTCTTTTGTAAAAAGATGCGGCAACGGTGATTGTATGAATTTCTACACATTTCCCATCTCTGTGTTCTGATACTATGTTTTAAACTATCAAATTGAAAGTGGACACGTGGGTCTATCAATTATATTCAGTAAAAAAAAAGGAGGGGTCAGGGCTCTTAGGTTCTATATATAGTTTATATCCGGCTAATATTTCTGAAGGAGCTTCATTCACAAAGGTTCAACTTCTGTAAATTTATAGGGAAAAACATTTTCTTCCCATTGTTGCCCCAAATTCCACCAGTTTCCCACTTCTGAACCCATGTCCTGCCCACTAAATTAATTTAATCTACTCTCACACCTTGACTAAGCCATAACACACTCTGAACTACAGACAGAGGTAGGGAGGCATCACAGTGGCCGCACCAGATTCCCAACTTCTGTCCCACTCTGTTATATTTGCTGGAAAACCTATATTTACAAAAACAACCTGGATCTACTTCCACATGCAGCCGACTGTCAGGATGAATCATTTTCCTTTCAAGAATAAATTCCATAATCAATGACTAGAAAAATTCATTTAATCGGGAAAGACTATAGGACCTTTAGCTGTGGGACATGTTCAGCTGTGGTTTTGAATGAGTACAATATATACAGCAGTTTGGAGCTAAGAAAGCAAGCATTTGAGACCATACAGATGGAGTTATAGAAAATTCCTGATGTTTTCAACATCAGCTCAGCAATCACTTGAGAAAAAAATCCATATGAAATTCTTCAAATGCATTATATCATTATCAGACCATTATACTGGCTGACAGTGCAAGATCAACAATTTTCCTGTCTGAAACCAGAAAGCATTGTAAATGTTCTCCCTAGGACCCCAGATCTTTTTCAGATACAGACTTCAGTGCATCTTATCACTGAAAGACTCTGAAAGGGAAAAAGATTTGTACCAGCTGTGCTTTGAGCTTTCTGAAAAAGATTTTGAGATATAATGACATTTGTAGAGGGAGGAACGACAAAGTGCCCATATAGTTTGTGTCTGAACCAACAAACTGCACAGGCAGGATTCAGAAATCAGTGATCTCTCAGGAAATTAACAGTAGGTCTTAACCCATAAATCAGAGTTGTTTAAAAATCTTTAGTTGGAATATTTTTCATGCAAAAATGCTGTTTGGGGCAAAATTACTTTAATGATATACTATTTCCTATGGATAAACTGTAAACTTAGAGGGTTTGCGGTTTGTTCTGCAATGAAAATATACATTTTAAAAATCACACTTCAAAGTGAACACATTCGTTGCAGAAATAAAAGAAATTAAAGAAAATTGTTTAGTTTTGCAGTTGAATGATAGTAAATTTCAAAATAAAAATATTAATGTCACTAGAAAGTATAAGTCTGAAACCATAGTCATTTGAAAGCTACTGAGACGTGGATGGTATGAGAACTTGACATTGAAAATACCAGTACATATATTTCTCAAAACTTATTGTAACTTCTCCCTTCCTTTTGTTTGGTTTTTTTTTTCATTGTTTTTTCGTTGTTGTTGATCTGGTTTTAATTTTTTGTTCTATTCCAACAGACTGAACCACTATTATTCACTGGAAACAACTAGTTGCCTAATATGAGTAGCTTACAAACCTTTCCATGCTTTCTACAGCATACGTAAGAGCTTCTGAGAACATTATTTGTATGCAATTTAGAATTTTTTCCTTTTCTCTGCAAGATGAAAAGTTATTAGTTCAAACAGCTGTGCAGTATTCTTCTGAGCTGATTCATTTCTTCATTCCCCTTTCATTCTAGATGCGCATCAAAATGTAGATTTGAGATGAAATTACAAAATGGAATAGAATGTATGTAGATGTTAGAGATTCTGATGGACCACTTACAGATTTTCATGGCTAGACATTTATTTTGGCTTACCTGGTTCATGTTGCTCTCCAGCATAACAATATAACTGACTTAAAAGCAAAAACTCGCCTTTCCCATTTCAGAGTTTAAGATAATCACAAATACATCAGCGTGGGAAAGAGTTATCATGACCAGGTTTCAGAGCCAAGAGCATAGTAAAATCTTTCCTGTGGATGGATATTCTCCTTATTACCTATCAAATAATAAACAGGGAAGACTAAAGGTGATCCCAACTTGAATTAGGTAACAAATACCTACTACGTTATCTTTTGCTTCTGCTACTGAGATCCCTGGCACCAAAAACCACAGAGTTTTAAATTAGGAAACTATCTGTCAAGAGAGGAATCATAGACCCCGCTTACTGACAACTGCCTTAATGAAGTATGGCTTTTATTTCTCTCAAAGATGATAAATTAATGAGCACAATTCAAACACATTGGTCAGAAGTTTTAAATGCACTGTATGAGAGACTTTTAAAGGAAGGGACATTGTAGTGCACACACAAAGATTTTCTAATCTCATTATGCATTCTTCCATTGATGGGATTACAGGCCAGTTTTAACACTGCTGTGAGATGAAAGCAGTTGATATTATCGCAGTTAGTGACAGCTCTGCCTCCACTTAAAATTAGTGGTGTGTAAGAATGGTTATCAGAAGTAATCTCGCCTTCCTTCTGACCACAAGACCACCACATCTTAATTGAATACAGTTAGCTACCTGTCTAAATGAGGCAGGTCAACACATTCTCTACCCTAACTCAAGGGCATCCCCGGGAGTTGAGCACCCCCACATATGCACCTAAACATACTTACGTTTGAGTGAAAAAGTGAAAGCATCATTTGAAAACTCCTTTTGTCTTCCAGTTTAGACTATCTATGCCTCAACTTCGATGACTGAAATTCTATAACAGGTTTGGAAGCATAATCCTCCACCTGTATCAGCTGCCATTTGGGAAAGCATACAGCTACAGCAGCTGTGCTGTGCAGATCTGGTATACTTTGACTAATAGAAAAACAAACCTGGAAATCTCAAAACTCAAGAAAGTCTCGTCTCCTTAACTTGCAACTTTTATGACTTCAAAATGAGTAGCTTGTGGTTGTTGAAATGTTGGCCCCATTTCACGCAAAATATTAGAAATATTTAATGAATCCTATGAAAAGCAACGAGTTTGTTAAATGCAGAATCAGGATGAGATCAGTGATATGCAGCTTGTGGTAATACCTTCTCTGACAGGAGTGAAGGTACAATAAAGGACTTTTGCCCACAGTCTAAGCTGATGTTATTAAGTGTAAGGAAGGGCATCAGCCAGTAAACTAATTATGTTTCACCCAGCTTTTTAAAAAAATCAGGCACCTATTTTACAGGCAATTATACTGAGGTACAGTAAGAACAACTGTCAAGTGTGGCAGAAAAGGATATATTAACAGGAGAGATTAGAATATAGTAGAAGTTTAATCATATGTGCTTATGGAGATTTCTGAAGGAGTTCTGACAGGTAATACCTGAAGACTTTACTCTGGATTTGTCCTCATAAACTGGATGGTCGACTGCTAATTTAGAAAGGCAGAAAAGAAATAAGAATGTACATGGAACTGTACTCGCACCAAATAAGGAAGAACACAGTGGATATGGCAAGCTTTCCAAATAAAACACCAAGTGGCTATCACATTCAATGTTATGGCTGTGATATTTTAAAGGTTTTTTTGTCCTAAAAATATCTGATCAAAACAAGTATATGTTTTGTATTCTATATACACATTTACAATATTTAAAACATAATTATATTTATATTAAAGAAGGCACTTTACAAAATGTAAGCATCATTTTTAATAGATCTCAGTGATTTGTAAACCTCAGTTTCACTATGGGTACTTTCCTATGGGATCTCTTGTTTTTCCTCTAGTCTTTGAATCTTTTAAAGCCTCTCTCATTATTTTTGTTGTCTGAAGTTGGGCAATAATGTTACTGTGATTAATTAAGCAAAAAGACATGGAAATGGGGGTGTGGTAATCATCAGATAATAAAGCCCTCTGGGTCTTGCAATGCATGAGGTGCAGCCAGGACCCTTTATCCCCAGAGGTCTGATTATCTCCAGGAAAACTACACCTCCCTGTACTTGCTATATGGCTATTATGAAATATCTTTACATTTTATAGATAAAGTAAATTACTTTAATCACTGAAAATTGCCAGTGTTGTGAGGTTTCAGCTGTGAGGTTCACAGAGCTTAATCTGCCCATTTCAAGTCTGAAATAACCAATAATTGTTCTAATAAAAGCAGCAGTAAATCATTATTTAAATGCTAGGATCATCCCCTCAGAGTGGCAAAGGCACCTTCCGTATATTTGATGACATGGGGTGCTCGTTTAACCATAACCCTGGAAGTGCAAGCCATAAGGGAAATACTTTACCAGGGCTATTTAGTGTGCGTAATCAATGTTTTCTTTGAGCATCAAATTATTTTCTGTCATTTAGTGAAGTCCTAGGTCAGCAAACAATAACATCTACCCAACATCTGAAAATCTCTTCAGAAAAATTCCAAATGTCTTTGATTTGTCACACTTCCTATCAGGCATTTTCCAGAAAATCTTCAGCGGCTTTTGTTCAAAGGAAAAATAAATTTTTCCATTCCTGAATCATTGGAACGCACAAGAAACGTGTTTACTAGTTGCAAATATAACGGGGCTGTCAGTGACAACTCTATCCTGCCCTCCACATGCTCTGGAATGGTGAACAGAGGGCTCTGGCAGAAGCCACGGTCAATCAAAACCCCTATCAGTCTTACCGCTGCCAGCCCTGGGACCGTGACGTTCTCACGTTTCCCTTCCATGGATGAGTACAGAAGTGGAAATTCCAGAATTACATCACAGCTGACTCACTATCACCTTCTGGAGTGTTCCTTTCCAGAAAGGTATTTCCAGAAACGTATTTCCAGAAACAAAAATTAGTTACATTGATATTTATTATCTTATCCTTACCTATCACGTAAATGTAAAACACATTAACTATTTGAAAGATTTGCAAGCAGTTACACATGACTATGGATTTCCAGCAGCCTGCTACTTTTAGTGAAGTCGTATACTATGAGAAAGACACTATAGGATACAGACGTATAACAAAAAAACGTTGCTGATTATGTGAGTATTCAGAAAGACAATATATGTTTGAACTGTGTAAACAGATGACTTAAAAACACTTAAAGGTCTTTTTGGAGTGCAGCGTTCACAAACGCATGAGAGTTGAAGACTAGCATCCTAAGAAAGCAACTAGTTATATTTATCGGGCTATTGTATGACACAGTTTCAACTGGCATGTCAAACTGGAGAAGGTTTACCTAGTAACAGAAAAACAATATCCTTAGGAGAGGTGAAAAAATAGAACTAGGAGGCAGAGGAATATGGTACCATTTATTCTGTTTTTTAAAGAAACGTTAAAAAGTTGTCACATTTCTCATGACGGGAAGATAATTTTATTTCAGAAGGAAAGAGTATGCTACCAGTAATTCTCAGGAGAAATCTGAGATTATTGTGCCAAAGGCAATTAACCCTGAGTAATAAAACCTTCTAGCAGCCTCAGATGACAACCTGATAGAAGAGCAGATATTTTCAAGGGAAAATAGTGACTTGCAAACAAGATCTCTTTTGCTTCTGTGCTGGCTTTCAACCCAAGCTTTCAAGCTTCCTGCAGTAATATGTTTACCAAGTTGACTAATGAGAAGACTTAATCAAAAGAGTTTTCATAGGAGAAATATGACCAGTAACATGAGCAAGAATCATATGATACAGAAGACCAACGTCATATCCTTCTGGAAGAATTCCAAATTGAAAGATTGAAATTGGTTACAAGTTACAGCATAGGAGATGAGGAGGAATACTCTGTGGAAAGGTGCACTTAGCAAAACTAATTGGTAAAAAAACAGATAAGAATATCAGTCCTAGCAATGAAGATGAGATAAAGTTTAAGGCTAGACTTTTTTGCTCCTTAAGTATAAATAATGTAAAGAACAAACTGTTGAAGTCAGTGAAAGGACTGATGTCAGAAAATCATATGACAATGAAAAAGAGGGTAAGATTCTGTGTCCTGATCACTAATTCATTAGTAGTGAAAACTTACTGCATTTTTGAGATTCAAAGGTATATGTTAAAATCTCAGTAGCTGCAGAAGAGTTGTATACTATGGTGAACAGCAAAGTATTAAACGTGAGGAGGAGCAGGGAGAGAAGCTACTATTCATAAGAGAATACAATCCTGAGGAACGCGGGTCAATACCTATATCAGAACAACTAGAAATAATGAGAAGGGTGAAGGGACATACTGAAATTTGCTTCCTACATGATTTCTGTACTGCTATTGTGGACTCAGTCCAAGGAAAGGTGTACTAGGGCATGAGCTCACTGCCTTCCTTACACGCAGAAAGGAACATTCTTTGAAGCTACAAATGGAAGGGAAATTTGTAGCTGGGTAATCCTCAGACTACAGAACACTGAATACAAGGAATGAGACTGATTCTCAGTAGTTGGAAGTTGTCAGTATTCCACTGAAAAGCAATAGAGCCAGGAAGAACTTTCCAATGTTTTCCTGAAACATTTTTATGAATGTGTTAGTTTTCTCAAGATAAAAAATCAAATTCGACACTTCCTACAAATTACTGGGGTTTTTTATTTTTTGTTGAAATAGTTTGTATGAAGGTTTTTCTTTTTGTATCAAATTGTGAAAGCGCTATGTTCCAGTTTTCTGTATTTAAACATCAAAATTATAAGTAGTAAAGAAAAAGCATGCCAAAATACTCCATTCTGAAAATGCTGGAACACTTCCTTGCTTTTTCTCTTCTTTGGGGGCAGAAGGGCAGTTTGCTTGTGGGGTGTGTGTGCATATGTGCCAAACCTGAAATGTCATTAAAATTACCACATGCTCAAAACCGAGATTTTTCTAATATTACCAGTGGGATTGCCATTTCAAACAACAAAACCATGAAAAGTTAAATGTTCTGGAAAGTTTAAGTCCCATCTGAAAGAAGTAATAAGAAATAATTTTACTGACTTAAGAGAAGATAGTCCTGGTCATCTTGAATACATCCAAAATAGACAGGAATAATTATACAAGAAAATACTATTCCTGCAATAATAAGTACAGATTTTGTACTTAATCTGTCACAACCTTTACCAAGATTAAACTCTGGTAAAGTTCAAGTTTATTCACCAAACTAGAAGAACTCTCACCTCCCACATATCTCTTACGACGTTCTTCATAAATCTAACTGGAGAAGAACCATAATGAACATTTTGTAACACTAATGGAGGTCATAAAATTCAAAACATTGCCAAATGAAACAGACGAAGTAGCTCCAAAATTTCTAGCTACATAGAGTTTATCTGATGTATATTGGTTAATGCAGTTTCAAAAACTTATGTCTTATAACTCAGAAAGATGGAATGAACAAAAGATAACAAAACAACTGCTCTCAGAATACAAAAGAGGCAAGTTTTTAGGAGCTGCCATTGAAATAATGCTTATTGAATTTTAGGGCAGGAATCAAAGTTTTATTTAGGTATGTCTGTTACAAAAAGTGCACAGTTCTCTCAAAAGTTACCTATACCAGAATTATACTTTATGTGGTACGTTATGCATTCAGTAATTTTCTTATGCAAAGCAAGGAAAAGCATGACATCATCTTTACCATACTTCAGTGTTTCTCAAGGTAGTTCTCTTGTGAACAGGCAATTAAAACCAAATTTAACAAAAATTTGGAAAATAAACTAAAAAGAGGAATTGGAAACTAGCATATTGCACAGAGTAATTCTTAACAAATATATAAAAGCCTTTCTCATACTTTTTTGCTATGACTGAACACAGCAGAATCAAAGCGGTTCCTAAGTATGTTGTTAAGTATGTTCTACTCAGTACCAGAGCTTAAAGCTCACGTACAGGTGAGAAAAGCTTCCAAACAGTTCCAGACACATGGTATACCCAAAGTGAAAACACTAAGAGCAGAGCCTTCATTATTTAGGGATGGAAATATTGCAATGGTTGACCCAGAGTTTTGGGTTCCAGCATTGCAGCTTGCTCACAGTAAGCATCCTGGCACAGCTCACAGGAGCAGCTCTCCTCCTTGCCTGTGGTCAGTGAGGAGAAGGGAAATGTTTAATAGTTATGTTATAAAAGGATTCATGTAGATACTGGGTATCAGGTAAACTCCTAGCTTAATACAGAAAGTGAAGTCATGTAACATTCATGCAGAAATATTTTACGTAGCTACAGTAAATATGATCAAAGCCTTTAATTGTAAAACAGGCTGAAGCTTCTTGTGAAGAATTTTGGGTAATAAGCAAATACGAAAGCCAACTTGGGGGTTACCTAAAAGGGTGAACAGCCTTTGAGGTACCAAACTTAAAGCCTCTTGTGCTTCAAAATCTATAATATTTAGAAATGAAACCGAGAGCTTTGAAGGCATGAAAATCCTGAGGCTTCAAGAATATCTTATTTAGGCTGAAGAATATGTTACATAAAATAGGAGAGGGCACTATGAACACAGTCTAACAAGGAAACACAGAGTAATGTCTCAACATGCTTTTTGTTCAAACTTTATAGGAAATTAGATTAATAATACATGAATTGCTTTATGTTAAGGCTATTCACTCACCCACCCCCTCACTTGTTTTCCTTTAGAAAGTATTCTACTTTTACATACCAAATTAGATTTTTCACTTTTATTCAACATGGCTATAGCAGATACAGAGTTCTCAAATACACTTAGATAAAGCCACTTTTATCACACTATGCAGAGCAGTTCTGTTAACGTGGGTACTCTTTTGCTTATTGCAAAAAGTAGACAATCTGAGGAGAATCACAACTAAATTATATAATTATTTTTACAGCATCATTAGTCACTTCAAAGATGCTATTAAAGTAACTTAAGATAAAATGTAAGTGACATGTATCAGATCTCTAGGAAAAACCAGTACATGTTTGTAACCAAACCTGGTTTTTGCTGTGGTGGAGGAGAACAAGATCTGGTCTAGAAAACGTTTCCATCATTCTCCCACCTTTTCTTTGTGGAAAGAGGATCAAGCTTATAATAGCCCCAGTTTTCAGCTAATAGTTGGGTAGGAAAAACTTCACCTCATTTTTATTCTGAACAGAAACAGGTTGCAATAACCCAGCCTCTCCTTGAAGTCACCTTCATACCTCCACCTACTCCTTTTATCAGTCAATGACAAGATTAAACTATATGCAGTTCATTTGTCTTCTCTCATGAAGCGTGAGGCATTTTTGGTATTTCTTCCCTTTAAATGCAATTAAAGTAGAGGTAGTAAATGAGATGATAGAGACAATTTTTGCTATCAGAGTGCAACTGTGTGTGGAACAGGGAGGAGACATCTTGAGCACAGTCACTCATGGATTATCGAAAATTCAAACATTGGTGCCATCACTTATGAAATATAAACAGGGCAGAAGAAAGCAAAAGAGAAAGAAGTGCATTTCTCCCTTAAAATCACAAAACTCATTAACAGAACAAGAACAGTTTTTTCCATAACCTTTTTGTTGATAACTTCTCACGATCATTGTCAGACAATTACAGGGATCAAATGGACCTCAGTAGATCACTTTGTCTAATACCATGACCTGAGGTCATCTGTAGAGTCATCTGTACTTAAATAAACATTTACCGGGGAAAGCTAACAGTTCTTTAAAATCTCCAGTTGCATTCTTTCCATTAAGGAAATTGTTATTTACCTGCTTACTTATCAGTACAGTGAGATTTTTTTTTTTTTCTAAATGGAGACATCTTCTTTCCACAAACTAAGCTGATAGTCTGTTGTCCTTCACCTGACAGATTCGGAGAGGAATTCAGCATGTTCCTGATAACTGTTTAGACACGGAAAGGCCACTGCCAAGATTCCTTTTCTTTTCAACAGCAGAAAATAAGTCTGATTCTTTCAGCTGTTTTCTTAAGCTTCAAGTTCTCAAACTGGACTGTGTTTTATCAAAAGACTCAAAACAGGTAAAAATAGTATGAATTAATATATCCTTAATGAGGCTATATATACTCTTTGTCAAAGGACTTATCACTTTGTTATTAACTGTGAACTTTTTCATTGTCTTCACTAGGAATACCATTGATCTAAAAAGAGAAAACAGAGTGCAAAATCAGCGTGATAATTATGAATAATTGCATAGGGGAAAATTCTGGCCAAATTCTTTTTTGCAAGACACACCCGTTCCTTAACTTCAGAGAGAAGTTGCATGTGGGAGATAAGCAGGATTTGACTGTAAAAGAACTCCCTAATCTCATACACTAATATTTTAAGAGGTCGTTATCTGGCACACAGGCAATATTAATTAAAAAAATAAACATAATACCATTTTCCTTTGCTTGTAATTAATATTTTCATTGCCAAAGTTCCCACAAATTGAGAGCCAGCAACAAGAATAATTTTCTGTCGATTATAAAAGTTAATTTCCAATACATTATGTATATCATTCTTTAAATGCCATATCCAAATGCATTTTTTGTCACTGATCATAATTTTGCATATGCTTTTAAAGTCATATTCATTAAAAATTAATCTCAGTAAATTGACGTCAGGACCATGTTTCATTTCGTCAATCAAATTCCTGAAACCTTTTGAGACAATTTCTTGCACATCACTAACTATACCTGGGAAATGATTGTTTCACTCTCACTTGGACTACACCCTGAAACATGAAAAAAATATTAGGAACTTACTAAGGAGAGATCCTTCACTTAAAGTAAAAATAGAGGATGCTATATCACTGCACTGAATTTTCTAAGCTGCCTTCCCCGAAGCCTGGATTCAAGGTGAACCTCATCAGCTGGGCATGCAACTGTCCACACTTGGTGACATGGACATATTTTCAGGGTGGTTCTTTGTGAGGTACCAAAGTGACTGACCTTCTCCACATATACATAAACATTTCTGATTCATTTCTGATTTCAAATGAGACTGAAAATTCAATGAAGAGCGGGTTTTGCTTTAATTTACTGTGAATTTCATAATGTAATAACATCAGAGGAGTTAACGTACAGCTCTATTAATTGAAAGTAGAGCTCCAGGGGTTGATGGAGCTCTTTGGTTCTTCTCTTCATTTCGCTGCAGAGAATGAACTTTGAATTTCATATTTTCAGCTCATGTAGATTTGAGAGACAAAACATTTTTTCCTCATTCATGCCACAACGTGATTGGGGAAAAAAGGGGTTTTTTTGCTGGTTTACTCCTTCTCCTTTTTTACATATAGTGACTCAGATCAGCTAGTCAGTCTGAATACTTTTACAGTGTCACAGCTTTCAGGCTGACAGTTATGTTCCTTTTAATATTTCCTTCTGGCTAATAAAGAAAATTGGAAAATAAAGTATCATATAAAATATGTATCTGAGCAGTTGGTTTTGTGGAGAGATTAAAATAAATGTTGGAGAAAGGAAAAAACCAAAACTGAATCAGATTTCAAAAATTTTCCCATCAAGATTCGGACGAATCCTGGCAATTTTTTCTAGATAGATCTAATGTCTATTGAAATTAATTGAGATACTAAAGGCCATTTTCCTTACCTAGTGTTGTATCAACTGGTAACTGAAGAGAGATAATAAACAGTAATTCTTTCTTCTACCCATCACAATAACACATAAAAATAGATTGGACTAAGAAGCACCATATTCCTTTTCACATATCATAAAGCAAATTCATCTGAGGTTCACTGAGATACATGAGTGTACACCTGTACACCAGGTACATCTGAGTATACATCACTGCTGTACTCAGGTAGGAAGTATTTCGTATATCTATCCTTCACACTTTCATATGTAAATAAGTATAAAGGCAGCTCTAGCTGGAAAAAAGAACAAGCCTGGAATATAAGCAAAATAGTTAATGTAACACATCCCAGTCTTAATTGCACTGTGACAAATTCTTAATGACTGTGATGAGAATATAGCCCACCATACTCCCAGACCAGCTAATCTAACCGTGAAAGAGGAACAATAGAGAAACAGGCACTCCACAGCCCCAAACTGCCTCTATATCCCATTTTCTCTTTGCACATCCTTCCCAATACTTTCTACTTCTGGGTATAAAATCCAGCAGCAGAACTGGAGGCAGAACTCGTCTCCTGGGAAACATCTCATGTCATTCAAGGGTAACAACAGAGAGAAGATACCAGCCTTTGAAATCTGGACTAACATCTGCTCAAGGCTTACAATTCATAATAAAACTGCAACTACAACTTAGATGACTGGGTTTGGGTGAGGCTCCTGTAACCTGTAACAGCAAGTTGAGGCCTCTAGTATCCATGAAGCCATGAAAAGATATAACAGACAGATACAAAGTGGAATCAAGTTTTGTATATTTTGTTAAGGGGCATGCCCAGTAAAGGAAAGAAGCTCTGCTTATAAATTTTCTTCAAGCTTAATACTTCTTTTTTTCTATTAAATATATTGCTTAATGTTAAAATTAAGTTGTTGTTTAACTCAGGTAAGGAATTAAGTTTCCCTCTTTTGAAAAATCACGCACACAGACAAAACATTTCTCTACACCCTATAAATACATAGACACACTCACCCCCACCCCCGTATACAAATTCTAGATATATGTAAGCCCCCAGAACTTGCATAAAATCTGTCCATTTTCCTGCATTTCCTCTAAGTGAAGAGGAGGGTCATGAAATCTGGCTGCTAAAATCTCTACCAGCCTTACAAGCAGAAGGAGGCAAGCAACATACTGGCCGTTGGGTAAAATTAAGGTACTTTACTCCTTTGTTCCCAGTTCGATATAAGAGCTCTATGGTCACAAAACACTGTAGCAGTTTTCCAGAGGACTACCTCGCCTCATCTAAATCACAGGGGAATCTAAGAAGTCATTGGGACTTTCCATTTTGGACTGTATATTTTGTTTATTTTATGAAAAGTCACGCTCTGGGGCAAACACTGTAACATCCTTGGAAAGTTTAGCAAATTTTAATTTTCCTCCAAGAAGGAAAGCATTAAACTCTACCTACATACCTAGCTACATATTGTACCAAAGATATATGATTCCTCAGGAAATCCTCCTGAGGTAGAAGAAGAATCTTCTAAAAATTAGATTTGTTGTCTGTTAACACCATATTTTATATTCAATTTTCTTTTGTCACATTCCAAGAAAGCAATTATTTTTGCATGTACAGACACAATGCTCTTTCTGAAGGGCACGGTTTCATATCTTTGTCCATCCCTTTTGATTTATTGCCTCAGTGTCAAACTAAGATGGCTGTGCCAGCATTTTGAGACTCAAAAAGTGTATTTGCTCCACTGAATACAAATGTTAGTTCAAAGAAACCCTTTGCTTGCATTTATGCTTTGAGAAAACAGATTTTAAAATCTTCGAAACCTGTTTAAATTTGGAGATGGTTTACTGACAGTATCTGTCCAGTTATGCCATTTACCTCATTAGCTCCTGAAGGGTAGCAACACAGACAAACCACCACCATGATACAGACATTAGTAATGGGTGAGTCTAAATAAAAATAAAAACATAATAAACAGAGGTTATAATTTGGTAAAGCATCTAAAGTATAAAAATTTAAACAAAACTGATGGAAACTTCCAAGTATTGGAGCCCCCTAGAAGCTCCCAAAGCTTTCTGTTCTGGCTGGAATACGTTATAGAAGTGATATCGGCAGGTGCATATAGAAATACCATAAGAATATTTTTGCAACTCTCAAGTTTTTTTCTTTGTATCACCAACTGTTATTAACTTTTACTGAGACAGAATCACAGTCTATTTTTGCTATTAGGGTGGTAATCTGCTAGCAAGCAAGCATGGTTCCCCTCATCAGTTTTGTTTGCTCAAGATGTTTATACTTTTTGTTTGTAAACACAGCAATGTTAACGAAATTTTCCCATAGTCTGTGCTTAGTTTTTGAAGCCAGAAAGAACTGTTCTATGAGCATGGATGAAAACTTTTTCTTTCTGTTTCTATGAGACCAGCATTTATTCATATCGGATACAGTAAGAAATTTGAATTAAATACTTCTATTTTCAGCTGAAATCCACTATTATTGTATATAACAATTTTTCTGAACTAAAAAAAAGCATTAATAAAATAAGATGAATTATCGCAGACTGGCAAGTGCTCTTTAACTCTTCACAAAGGCAAATAACAGCTGTGAATATCAAGCAGAACTCACTCATTGAAAATGCCCCATAATTTACAGAGTTTACAGTAAAAAGTGCGGGGGGAGGGATGTACAGGGGCCTGGAGGAGACTACTCAAACCTTGACCAAATCCAAAAAATGTTTTACCTTATTGCAATATCTTTCAATCTGTCTACATCACCATTTTAAAAAAATGCTTTGTTTTAAGTGTATTACACATATGAACGCTATAGGTTAGTGCTTTTTAGTTTAAACGTGTAAATAACGTGTCCGCACATCACACACCCTTGCAATGTACCCATGCTGAAAACACACAGGATTTGTGTTCTTAACCCTGTGATTTGAGAACAATAACTGTTAATGTAACTCAGTTAGCTGTATTGCTTTTAATTGAAGATAATCTTGATTACAGCCAAAGGGCACTATTAATACTCTGAAGAAATGACTAAGACTTTAGCATTTGAATGTTGTAGAGAAAATAGAACTAATTAGCACTAATTTAATTCTAAGATTAAAGAAAATTCTTTTTTTTAATTTTTAATTTAAGATAAACTATTTTACTCAGAACAAAGAAAGAATAATAAGTACTTTTTCCAACTGAAATGCATTTTTTACTTTTGCATTATTTCATTAATATGGGAATATGGGAATCATGACCCCATTAAAGATCAAATAATAAGCATTTAATTATTGACAGCAAATAAATTTTTAATAGAGATACAAGGGTTTTGCTGTATAAAAGAAAGAAAACAAAGTACCTCTGACCCAGAAATTCATAGAGGATCTCACACCACTATATAATCTATAACCTAATTTTAAAAGGATAGGTTCACAAAGGGACATGTCATTTTTCTTTCTTCTGTACCACAGAATGAGGTAAGTATAACGTCTGTAAAAATGCTACCCAGAAGTACCCCGGTTCTATCTTAATCATGCACTTAAACTAAATAATACATTGAATATGTCATAACCAGGAGGACATTCATGATAAAAAGTGATTTAACCCCTTTTTACTCTACAAAATAATACTTTCTTTTCTTTACCTTGGGACTAGTTGTCATTTATAATTTCTGACCAAGGGAGACATAATGGATTTACAATGAAACCCTGATGCTTTTCCAAGGAACATGAAGATGCAGAAAATAAGCACCCATTACATTAGCAGACAAAAAGATGTTTTCACTGGAACTCTGAGCTTCATTCTGATGCTGGCAAATAAATGGACTGTTTGCAGGTTCTGAAAGCATAGTTTCTGGCAAATCATGATTCTTCAAGGTAAAAATAAAATGAACTTTTTCTGAACCTTTTGATGCATCACATAGAAAAAGATTCAACACAACTTTTTCCAGCTTTGCATTCATATACAGAAGGGGCCTAAATCCAAGAGGCCCAATCCAACCAGTCACTACCAAATACTCCGATTAGCTTCCTAAAATGATAAGAATTATCTATATGATGTAAAGAAGGAATTGGGAACTTATTACTGTAAGAAACTCTTCTCCTAAATCTTTTCCCAAATTAATTCTCCTGCCACCTGTAAGTCTTATCAGAAATGGCATCAAGAAGGAAAAAAATCTCAAAAATGTAGAGCAGAAGAAAAAGAAGAGCTGTCAGAAGCCAAAATATTTACTAAATTATGGAATCTATTTAGTCTTTTCATAGTTTAAATGAAATAGCATATTCTTGACAGATAAGCAAATTTCAAAAGATTCTATGTTGAGATTCAGTTTGAATAACCCACGTACTATCTAAGTTTCATGAATTTGCAAAAGTGGGTTGAAGTTCTCCCATGCACTGCTTTTTTTCAGATTCCTCAGACTTTCAGAAGAAATATAAATACAAATAGGGATAATTGAGTCACACGAACATTAATAAAAATACCTCCTCAACAATCTAGTCTAAGTTAGTTTACAAAGCATAAGATCTGGGAAATCTCTTAGTTGTCCCATCCCCAAAGTGCTGGTAGGAAGTTGGCAGCAGTCGCATGCATGTAGCAATCATGGAAATATTCTTCATTTTGTGTCTGGCACTTGCATGATAGCAGTATGAAGCAATACCCCTCATTTTGCCTGTGTTTCACAAAGAAAGTAAAAAATCTGCAAAAGAAAGTACTTTTAGTACTTTTCGTACAATGTATTGCTCATACGGTACATATATAAACTTCTGCATGTATGATGGTCAGATTTACAGTAGCATGGCCACGCCACACGTGCTCTCGGCCTGCCTGCCAACAGAAACACCCAAATGGTGGAGTTACCTACACCACTTTCAAGGATATCCAGAACATTCATAAGTAAAAGCAAACATTTTGGAAGGAATATGACTGCTTCAGAAAACTGGAAATGGTTTAGCCTGAATCTCCCTGTTGTAAAATTCTGTCAGGTCTTGTGAAAAATGCAGTGCAGGCCACTGCTCAAGGACAGGGTAATTGCCACTCTATGACTGGACCAAGCCTAAAGGACCATTTAAAGATCATTTTTTAGGGCAGGTTTTCCCAGTCTCCTAGACCAGGCAGACTGCAACTCAGCAACATCTGCTTTATTGGGAACAAAATTAAGCCCCTAGTAGCCGCTTTTAAAAACCCTTTGTAATGAAAATTTCAAAACAGCATTGTTATCATGTAGTAATGTTGTAAAAATCAGTTTGATTTTCATGTTTCTACTAATATAGCATGGATTTTTAAAGTGTACAATATAGCGTATGATGCCTTTGGTTGACTTGTCTTTCATGCAAGTGCAGTCTTTGTGCATATTTTCAGTGACACAACTGTTATGCAGACTTCTCATCCCATTTGCCAGGGCAAGTACAGTAATACTGGGATAGCACCTCCAGTGCTAAGGCTTCCCAGTAATGTTATAATTAAAATAAATCATGGATTCAAAGAGGAGCAGCATAAAACCGAGCACTATGAATGATTTTAGACTACTTAAAGCAAATATTCAGAGATAATGTATTTGCGGGAAATGCAAAGTCTCCCCAGATGGAGTACAACAAAAGTTGTTACTAGCAAAATATTATAAGAAGTTTGTATGAATTGAACAGCCCACACAAATGAGAAGCACTGCTATGTGAAGCCTCTCCAGAACATGATCTGGCTGCTGCCAAACAACAGAGAGAAAGAAGTAGTATGAATCAATATACAGCTCTAAGACCCTCAAAGTGGCGAGACGTTTCACATCAAGACCTAGGCATGTTAAAATGCATGAGTTATGGGAATATGGAACAGAGAAAGCTTCCGTGTTTGATGACAAGCTAATAGCCCTATGAATTAAGGTACCAACTTGAAGAAAATAATTCAATTTTTAGAAATAAGCACGGCAGATTTTTTAGCATTAATGGAACATTAAAGATTCTTTTTCCTCTAAAGGATGCATACACTCGAAGATACTGACCCAAAGCTATATCTAGTGCTAATCAGTGGAGGACTTTGGTCTGCAGTAGATCAGATATGCATTTACTCTAAGATGAAGGACTTGGGAAGCATCGGTCATATATACGATACGCCTAAGGACGTACAGCTGTTTAATAGGATACTTTTGGAACCAGCCCAGGATTATTTTAGTTTTACCTATTTAGCACCAGTATGGTGTTAGAGCCTGACCTGACCTAAGGGTGACACGGATTAAAGGTGGATATATGCTCCCAAGAATGCACTATGCAGTGTGTCAGTCTTAAAAACACCACATGAAAGATCCATGCATAAAATATGATCTTAATAAGGCTATATGTATAAAATATGTACGTACATGCATGTTGTCTTTGCTTTTTATAGGTGCCTAAGTATCCACACTGACTTCTGGCAATACTACAAAAAAATTACCCTTCATTTGCCTACCTTAGCATTAGACAAAAAAGACAAATAAGCAATGTTACTTTCTTACAGGTGGGGTAAATTAGTAAATTAGATTTCTCCTTACAGCTCTATGTAGACTATTCCCTTCTAGTCACACTTTCCCTGCTACATTAGCTTCTCAGCACCATTTACTGAATCTGGATTAATTTTAAATACAAATGAGGCCTTGTTCTGCTTAGCTTTGGACGTTTCTCAACAATATAGGAGCCCATCTAGAAAATGCAATTGGTGACCTCATTGCCACAGTTTTATGCTACATTTTCTCCATTTACAATTCCTACTTACCAACAAGGACACGGACAGTTCATTTCCCAGACACTTTCACATCACAGCTTTTGGAGATGAATGGTACAAAACTAACTGCAGTTCAGCTCATCTGAATCTCCCAACTTGATTGAGAGGGCAGAAGGCATCAAAAGCACCTCACCTTGGATGCAAGAAAAGCAGTGTCCCATCTACCCCTTAACCAGCCTCTGACACAGGCCAGATCCACCTACCTTCCAGTGAAGTCTGGTTATTAAATAATCTGACACAACATGAAGTTTTTGCCAATAGCTAGATGAACTTTGAGTGAAAATGGGAACTTTGGAGGTGATATAACCAGCATGTTTTGAATATTTCTTAACATCATCAGACAGGTTTTTTTTAAAAAATCTTGCTAAATTCTGTAATTCAGTGGCACCTTTTATCAAGGAATTCTGCCAGGGAATGAAGTGAAAGTATTTCTTTTTACCAGTTTTGAGTTTGCCTCCTTTTCATTCTGTTGTATATTTTCTTGTGTTAGTGTTAAGAGAAAGGGGGAATAGTATTCCTGATCTACCTTTTCTATACCAGTCATTACTTCTGAATCCTTTATCATATTTTTTCTTATTTATTCTACTCTGAAATAAAAAGGCTTAGTATTTTCAGTCTCTTTTCATATTATTCTTGTTCCATAAGCCCAATTATTCTTGTTTTCCCTTTCAACACCCTGTTTATTTCTTCCATATCCTTTTGAAGCTACTGTGCAAGTGGAATTTAATATTTATTCTAGAAAAAAATAACAGATTTTACTTGAAGGTATTAGACTAGTTTTTTATTCATCACCAACCTATTCTTTACACAAGCTAATATATTCTGCTCCCTGGAGAACAGCATCCTTCAACAAGTCCACTGCCTTCCAATACTGCCCTTCAAGAAACCACATAAACCAACTTTTTACTGCACTCCAAGCCTTTTTCTCTGGAAACCATCAAATAATCACAGCGTAAGAAGTTAACTAAAGCAAGGAAAAAGCTTGACCACACCCTTGGCAAACAATCAATTTCCATTTGTTTTCATGGGGCAGAGTTTGAAGTACTGATACCAAACTTTCATCGTAGTCCTATGAATAACTTCGGATATTTTTTTATCAGTAATTCAGAGATTCTGTAAGCGTCACCCATGAATGGACTTTGCTCTTTCAAGAAGGCTGATGTCTAGTTGGGTGGGGCAGAGGAGAAGACTCTCAGAGAGAGTTTTCTTTAGAAAGCAAAAGAATGATTATTTAAGAATGTTAATCTAATAACATGCTGCACCCCTTACTTCTGCCTGATGGTTTAATTATTAGTAACTCAGTGCAGTTCATTAGGGACCTATTGTGCTGCTGTTGGCAAAACAGAAATGTCACTGCATGTTAAATAATTAAAAGCAGTAAAACAAACATTATCTTTTGAGTCCTGGATTTATAAATTGCTGTTAAGCATGCATCCCTTTAATCAATAACTACTTATCTATTTTGTTTTTGTGAATAATGAGTATAAACTCTTTCCTGGCATTCCAATTGTGATTTGATGCTTTCCCAATTTTCCTACAATAACTATAGTGGTTTTTTTTTTTACAAGAGAGTATAAAAGTGAGCAACATCTCATGCATCCAACAAGTTCTCCAGCAGTATTATCCTGTGTTTCCCCAATTTAATCATTACATTTTTTCCCCTTTTCTGGAGGGTCAAGTATTTCTAGGGAACCAAATCCTGCAGTCCTTACTCAGGCAGAAGACCTGTCTGTGCCATGCCTTGGTTCTGCAGCACTTGAACTGGTTCAGACCCAGTCCTGAGCACATTACAAACTTGTAAATAATGCAGGAAGAAGCAGCAGTGAAAGGTTATCAAATAGTGTTACATTACTTATGTGAAATAAAGTAAAGGTCTTGCTGGGCCCGATCCCTCAAAATTTTGAGAGGATTAACTTCTACTTATTAGCAGTGGGAACCTTGGTGTTAAAGTAACTTCATGTATTTAGTCCTTAGTTCCTAGGGCCCAAATTGTTACACCACGTATCACATATTATATCACCAACCATTTCCATTACTGAACCCTGATACAACAAAGACTGAACCAAGGTACAGCCTGACTCAGAAAACTTTGCTAACAAGCAGAGTTTTTAGACTGGAATAATCACAGGAGGGATTATTTTGTAACTGAATATCCTCATTCTGATTTTTCATCTTTTTGGTTCTATTATATTATGGCAGTCTTGTCAAGAAGTTTTGCTAGCCTCAGTCAGAAGCAGACAGAGCGCATAATGAAAAATAAAAGGCAGAGTATATCTAACTTTTAAAAATTGTTTCTGCTGACATGAAAGACATGCCAAGTGGAGAATAATGCCTCAGCTACTGACATTGTCACAACTTGGGAGAAACTTTCAGAACCATTAAGAGAGTCACTTCCACATCACAATTTCAAAACAGAGTTGGGCACATGCGGGCTGGATTTTGAAAGGAAACAAACCATTAAATCATCCTGTAGGCATTTATATTGCTGTATTGGCAACATTCACATTTTAAAGCCAGAGCTAAAGCACCACCTATCTTTTTCCTTCACAACTGACTTTTCACTAATTAACCAAAGCAGGCAGAGTGACACCATCCAACGGCTAATGCCAGTGCAGAATAATTATTCATATCCTTGGAAACAGGATACTTAAATTAGCCTGAGGAGCATCTGCCTTACCTGTTGGGTCGTGTTGTAGCTGTGTACAGAAAGCCTTTATAATTCAGTTCCCTTTCAGCAGAGGGCAGGTTAACTGTGATAAGAAAAGGCAGGTGTGATCACAGGGACACAGCAGCATAAGCATGGGAAGAGAAAAAAACATTTCAGATACTAATATGAGGGCTAGTAAGTGCCTGACCTGACTTGAACAGCTCTCTCCAGAAGAGTTTAGTGGCAGAGAATAATGAAGAAAAAACAGCTGAATGTAAGGTCTGTGGAGGAAAGTGCAGTCTCCCTGCACTTATTACTTTAGAGACAAAGTGATTTAATACACCAGAGTGACAAAAATTATTTCTTAAATAATCCATTGCAATCCAGTCATCACCGCTACTTCTACACTTTCTGTTTCTTTATTTTCCTCTATTAGGTCTCTAATAGCCGTGACCTCTGAATTTCTGTTTTCTTTTCAGCAGACCCAAAGAGGCTTTCCTTTACCCCAAAGCATAGTTGCATGTGACACAAACAGGTAACACACAAGTACAAGCACGCCACTCCTGGCCCTAGCAAACTACTGATTACAGCGCCTTTCATTGTACAGTATCTCAGAGTAATCAGTTTTGCATTGCCAGTCTAGCTTGCAACACAACAATTTTTCTGTGTATAACCATTACAGCAAGTGACACATAGGAAGACATGTTTCATATTAGAAGGGAAAAGCTCAAGTTAAGTCTAAAACAAAATGCCAGTAGGTACATCTATTTTCTTCAAGAGAAAAGACAGCAAGAAGCCAGAGAAAAACAACCTAACATGCCCTAAAGAGCCCGTCAAACTTGAGATAGTCCTGGTGAGATGTACTTCGGTGCTGGCACTTACACAATCCATATGATGCATAATAATGGTATAGGTCCCTAGCTGTGGCAAAGGAAAACAAAGTCATTTCTTATGTCTGGTCTTTCACAGGCAACTGAAACTGACAGATCTCTTTTTTCCATTTTACATAACGGTTCAGCGGATGATAAATGCATCTTCCATCTTCAAGGCAAAGCTTGCTTTTTGTTTGTTTGTTCATTTCTATGTGGGTACACGGGCACACAGCACAGACAGCTGAGGCCTCCAAACACTACCAGAAAGCAAACCATAGATATCAAAAAACCAAACAGTAAATGGGAAAGAAGGAACATGACAGGAAGGACAAAATAAGTGGGCTCCCTCCTGCAGGACTCTAAATGAGAATGAACAGGGGCTTATACAGGTGGGAGATCAGCAAAGAGAAGGGAAAAATCAGATTGAAATGGTGTGTCAGCTCCCAAAACCTCACCAAGCAGTAGTTAAAACTTTAGCAGAGAGCAAATTATATACATAAAAAAATTATTCATGTTACATAGGCACTTCATCATTTCTTCAACATCTTGGAGGCGTATGTTCTTCAGGGCTGGTGCAATCTGTGCATATTTGCAATCTGAATGAACTATTTTTAGAAGACCAACAGGATTGCTACATGCGGAGTAAACATTACTTGGGGTCCAAGATCTAAACCAAAGCAATTCACTCACTGTTCACTTGACAAAACACCACAACGCCAACAGGAGAATCTTTTCCTCCTATTTTTGATGTGAGAGCTTTTGATTTTATTTTAGGCAATTTTCTCTTTCACAGGCTCCAGCTGATAGCTCATTTCCTCCTCGTCCCTTCCACTCCCTAGACTCAACCATACTGTCTCCCCAGGTGCACATTATTCCCCACAAACTCCTCAGTTTGTCTTTGCAGATCTTGCTGGATCCTTGAGCAAATTGGCTCTTTGCTTTTAGATATTTGCATTTTCAAAATGTTTGGTTTGGTGCTGAAATAAGAAAAGAGCAATGGAGAGAAGAGAATCTGCAAAGAAACCAGAATAAACTTCTCAGTATGAATAAAACCAACTGCAGATCCGTGTGCACTTTCAGAAAAAAGTAGTTCCAAAGCAAAGTTAAGGGAGATTAGTATTTTGCGTATTTTATCCATATATCTGTGTATGTGCATATTTATATGTACACATGTATTACTAAGGCTAGAAAATGCAAAGTATAAAACAATACTTGAAATTCTTTCAAGTTTAAGAAGTGAAAAATACACTGCTCATGCACCTAATAAACCTTAATTTACCCTATCGCCTTACCAAAAAGTAACCATGTAAGCTTGAAAAGCACCTCATATGCACAAAATTAAAGACTAAATTAGAGTGATCATTAAAAACATGTTTTCATTTCCCTGATACTGATAATTAGGTACCACTAAAGTTCTAAATTAACAAAGAAAATATCATCTACAGTCAAAAACTGTTGTAGCTTTAGACTACAGATTCTTCCTCCTTCCTGAGTCTCCTAGTGTTAGAGTGCTGTTTAATGTGAAAAACTAAGTATAGCAAGTGTTTTCTGGCTGTGGTGGACCACCAATCCATATGGGCAGGTGTCACCAGCTGGTGTTGTTAATCAGCCTTCTGACTTCTGTTTTATTAAAAAACAAAAATACAAATGAGATTTTTGCCTGGGAAAAACGTTTTCACCCTTGGTCTGTCTCATAAGGTCTGAACACACAGATCTGTCAAAACAGGGCGAAGGCCAGCTCTGCTAGATCAGTTCCTGAGATGGAGTGGCTTCCTCCCCAGTGAGGTCTGAGACTCTTAGAGGAGAGGAGATACGCTTACGACTACCCCTGGTGCTGGGGCACAAGTATAAATACAAAAAAGTTTACTTTGCAATATAAATATAATTCAGATATTTTTTCTGTGCCAATGAATGTCAATCTCTAATGCTAGAAACTGCCAGAGTGTTGGCAGCAAGGCAGTACTGTTGAAAGAATAGCAAAGCTTTTGTTTTTTTAATAAGTTTGACTTCATTATAGCACTAAGGAGACATTGATTAGAAAACAGAAAGGAAGAAAT
The DNA here is from genome assembly GCA_013396915.1 of Stercorarius parasiticus. NCBI lineage: Eukaryota > Metazoa > Chordata > Aves > Charadriiformes > Stercorariidae > Stercorarius > Stercorarius parasiticus. The sequence goes on along the minus strand of VWZL01005150.1, from coordinate 17,411 downwards.
GGCGTGTATCTCAAGTTGTTGTTGCAATTAATGGCCCAAACTACTAAGCAGTAATCATATTTTGTCAATTATGCCTCCCACACTTTTTCCTCTTCTTCCAGTCTGTGCATTTTTCTATGTCATGTCACACACTGAAAGATCATTCCATCCCTGGTTTCCACCTCCTATTGTAAATTCAAAAGTGTTGCCACACTTGCAAAAAATCTAGTTTCATGACGTTTGTTGTGTGAAAAAAAGGGTATTAGCTTTGCAAACAGTCGTGATACAGGAGAAGTTAAAAACTACTGACCACAATCTCTTTGGAGCACAGTGCCTCTCTGTGTATTGTTTGTACTACAGAATATTGGAAGTAGTAGAAATCAAAAACTAAACAGGAAAACTTTTTACGGCACAAAAAGCAAACATCGGAAGGAGGTAAAACAAGTTACACGGCGATGTTGTACACAAGCTCCAAGCACAGCATAAGTATATACATTCAAACTGTGAATGAATTTGAGTGAATGTAAATGAATTTGGTAGATAAGGGAAGAGCAACTGACATCATCTGCCTGGACTTGTGCAAAGCATTTGACATTGTCCCACACATCCTTGTCTCTGAATTGGAGAGATATGGATTTGGCAGATGGACCACTTGGTGGATAAGGATGGCTGCACTCAAAGGGTTGCAGTCGACGCCTCTATGTCCAAGTGGAGACCAGTGACGAGTGGCGTTCCTCAGTGGTCAGTACTGGGACGAGCACTATTTGACATCTTTGTCGATGACATGGACAGGGGGATTGAGTGTACCCTCAGCAAGTTCATCAGGGGTTAAGTAAAATCATAGTTAAGATATAGATAACAATAAAGCAAAAGACTTAAGAGCAAAGCCCAGCTCACTGAATGGGTGGGTAATCCAAGATAGTAATATATTTAAGCAGTGAACAACATCGCAAATGGATGCAAGTAAAGCAGCATGTGCACAGAAAAATAAAAGTCTACAAGGTTATGCTAGACATAAGCCTATGTTAAAGCTACTTAAATATTTAGGTTTTATTCTGTGCCAGAAATTCTGGGACTAGTCTGTAGCTTCAAATGGCATGTTCCTACTCTGTTTTAAATAGCTAGGCATAAGTATTCAACCCTTTGAGAGGCAAAGTAGAATATGCAACTCCAATTAACACTAATGGGAGCTGTATGTTTATTCAGCTACACATGCTGCTAAAAATGTACTTCTTGGCCCATAGCTTTAAAGCAAGAAAAAAATCCACATTCTGAAATGTAAAGGGAAAGAGGTTCACGTTTCATATATTTTCACAGAGTGCAAAAAAAAGAATATTATAGTGCAGTTGTTATAGGCAGTATAAACTGCTACATAAAGGCAAATCAGGCCTGCAGTAAAAGATCTGAACACCAAATAATCATTGATGTGTCAAGTCTCTTACACTGATATATAAAAGGAATCAAGGCATTTGCATGGATAGAATATAGTGGACATAACTCATAGCTAAATCTTGAAACTTGCAACCAGCAATTATTTCGAAAAGTTTCCAACTGCTCTAAAGCATCTAAAGCAATGGTATCGTTCTAGAGAATCTGAAACCATCTGTGTTTGTTAATATTGCCTTAAGTGTTAAATTTGCTGTTGCTGTCTTGAGCTGTGTCAAGACTGTTTAAATAAAAGCTGTGACTTGCTAAATCCTGTCCCTAGCTAATTAAAACCGTGAGTTTGAAGTATGTTGCTTAATACATTCCCTTTACTCACTGTTCACTGTTGATACACTTACTAAAGAATTGCACAATACAGGACACACATTCAGGGCTGCAAATGCAACAGAAAAAGGAAGGAAAATGTGAATTTGAGAGAATACTTGGAGTATAAAAAATCAAATGTACTGCTGTGATTAAAGGGAGGAGGGGCAACATAAAAATGCAGAAAATTCCTTGGTTTGTAAAGAATTTTTTTTTTAATAAATTATACTCATAAATCAGACAGACACAGGTTATCATCTGAGGCAAATGCTTTATAAGAAATTGTTTTCAGTGTCAGAAGATCGACAAAATACAACATTTAGAATTAAGAAAAAAAATTGTAAACTCTATTTCTAGAGGAATTCAAAGCACTTGCTAAGTAAGGCACATAGCAGCTTCTTAATATGGCAGATCTTTTCTTTCATTAGCATTTGAGGTAATCCAGAAACAGTGCTATGGCTGTGTGCTCCTTTCCATTTTAGGCAGACACATTCTCACTCGGCTGTTTTAGTTATAGGCTCATTGTATTGAAAACTGTTTTTTTACAGTTAGGAAAACGTTTCCCTGAAGTCCAATACATTCAAAAGGAGCTAATAACTATTAGCGCAACCAGTGCAAGATACTATCAGTAGAGGGGATCCTGCATATAAAGCTCACATACGAGAAACTTCCGAGCATTGATTAAGTTTAGATCTGGAGCCAAACTTCATCATTCCAGTTCCTCTCTGTCCGTCAGCTTTCTTATGCAGCTGTAGCAAATTACAGCTGCAAAAGCATTATCTATCAGTTATTGAAGAATGGCTAATGATTGCACATCAGAGTAAAGCTCTTTAAGTCGAAAGAGATAAAAAATATATTCTGGCTGCTGTCGGAGTACACAGCTCTTTGACAGTAACCACATATAAAGTGCAGATATACCGTGCAGAAGGGAAAGAAACATACTGGGTTACACCCACATGAGCCAGGAACTTCTTAATGTTAAAATTTTTCACCTTCCCAGAGGCAATGAATACTTGGCTCATCCAAAATATCTGAGACAATTATCAGTCACAATCCATGTCCCTGAAGCTTTTTCTTTAGCAAGAAGCAGCTTGTGCAACCAAGCAGCATTCTACTTCTATAGCAAATATTGGTAACAAAAGTAATACTTCATATCTTAGCAAAAATGTGGTAGTGTGATAACTTAGTAATAATTATAACAGGGCTAGTGGAAGGAGACCTGGCTCTCCTCAGATTGCTCGTGTGATCTCTAGCAATGTCCTTAACCCTTCTTTCTCCCTGTTTTTCTCTTCTTTTCTACGCTGCATTAGTTATTTGTAATTGCAAACTTTCAAAGTCAAGGACAGGTTTGTATTTTGTAGATAGCCTAAGTGCATGAGGACCTAACCATAGGCACAGTTGTAAAATAAATGAGTAGCAAATAGCATCTATTGAGAGTAATCGAGCAGTGAAATAAGAACAGTACTCTTCAATCTGTAAACTTAAAGTCAAAAGAATATTTCCGCATCCTAAAGAGGACATCAGGAAGCTCACCATTTCCACTGAATGGATACAGGGATTGCAGGCACATAGACTTCATTGCCAATCATCCTTAAAAAAACCACACTGTAAATGGGGACCAGCCATCCAGTGGTTCACTGACACAAAGACCACTGTGTCCCCTTCACCAGAAAGTACATACAGGCAAGGAGAAAGTCTGTCTGAACACGTGGAAGAAGGAGAAAAGTGACAACGTAGGAAAGGCTTCAGATATCCCAGTCCAAGTTTCATCTGAGACCTGAGAGATCTTAGGACATTTTCTGTTTGCAGTATTATTTTCTACAGTCTCAGCAAGCACACAGGATAAGCATACAGGAATTAAGATATTCCAGGAGAAGGGGGGAAAACAAAACAAAACAAAAAAAGCCTTTGTAAACTTAGAAAAATTCTCATTTACATAAGATCTCAATTCAATCTGAATTTAATGGAATTACTTTAGCTTCATAGTTGTGTGATCAAGAGTAAGATAGGAACTTTAGTTCAAGTCTAACCGTGTTTGTGAGCTTACTCTCAGCCTGAAATCCCCATACATCAGTGTAATATGAGAAGTTTTAACACAAAATCTGCCCTTATCTTTTTCAGTACATTACCATGTCTACTATATTCTACAACTTCATTAGCATGAATAAATTCAATCAATATTTCAGCAAAGAACGAAAACCAATTGTGCTTCCTATTCATGACCTCTTAAGGAACTCAGTACTGTACCAGTGACAGCCTCACACAGCTTTAGTAAGAAGCGTCTAATGTAATTTGCAGACAAACTGGACAATTTTATATAATTTTTAATGAGGCAATTCCTGAGCTAGTAAGCCATTTAAGGGTCAAAGAACGATCATGGCAACTTTTATGTGTACTGTGTTTCTCAGGCCAAACTCGGCACCAGGGTGCCCGTCTATGCATCCACTGACACTAATGGAATTACATCTACTTGCAAAAGGGTTAAATCAGAGCTCATGTAACTGTGATAAGTTAAACGTTGCTAAAGTCAGGTTGTTCACAAGGGAAAGAACCCAGCCCTTTACTAAGACATAGATCTTCCGTAGTTTATTTATCATTAACAGAAAGTGCTTTATAGCACTGCACAGAGGTTGCCATAAAACAACATTTTAAGGCTCTCTCAACCATATTTCAGCCATAAATGTCCTATAGGCATAGGAAGGAAAACTACCAAGGTTCAATATTATCATCTTTATTAAAGATGACCTCACTATTGTGTTCTCTATAAAGAAAAAATATTAAACCATTAACATAGTCTGAATCCTAAATTAATACGGGTTTACTACTCATATCTAGATCTAAATGGCCTTACTTGCAGTGTAATTATTTTTCTACGAAAATTTTGTTGACAGCCGCATTAACAGTGATCATACCAGAATAAATATTACCTCTTCTACTAAAAATGCGACTTCTGTGGGAGAGTGTGCCATATATTAGTACACATCCATCAGCGATTCAGTTTTCAGTAAAGTTTTGTAATGAATGACATAATAAAAAACAAGGCACAAATTAATGAAAATTCAGTCATTTCACTACGTTACAAAGCTTAAACAGCTGAAACAGCTATACTGTTTAATCCAGATATTTCTATTCCCCTTATACACTACTTTTCACTAGTCCTATTTGTCAGTATGGTTCCATAATAGAAAGATATTATTACAAGCTGTATTATTGCAGCTCATAAAGATTCTTATAAAAAACCAAAGGAGACAGTAGAAAAAATAACATTAGTTATTGTTTCATTATTTTTCAAAATAAGATTCATATGTTTGATGCAAAAATATGTTTCTGCTTAACTTGCAGCTCTGTACATCCTAAATCTAAAAAACCCCAAAGCAATTTCTAATGCCTTGTGTCAGAGTATGGCAATAGCAACAGTTCTCACTTTTGAGCCTATTCTACTGCATTATTCTATTGTAACTTCACAGAATTTGACAGACTTACTGAAATGTTCTCAGATAAACATCACGTTTTATGAAGATGGTCAGTTTTACTTGAACACAGCAGATTTAAATCATTAAACTGGCTTTCTTACGTTGAAATAATTCTGTCTGCAAAAGTCATATTTCAATACAAAGCAGTGTTGCTCTGAAAATGGTTTCCCGTCACACAGTGCTTTAGAAAGGACTTTTTCATATTTGCTCTGGAAAGCACATTTTGCCCTGTATAAATAATAATGATGCAGCAGATTAGAAAAAAAACATGCTGTAATATTTTTAAAAAAACTATTTGAAAATACCTCCTTACCCATTTAGTTTTTTCTTTTTTTTTTTTTTCTTTTTTTTTTTTTGTTCTCTGGAAGGTACACACAGAATTTCTTCTTCTAGTTTTAACTACAAAGCAGTGCTGGAGAGGGCACACGGCTACAGTCACTGTGTGGTTGCACCAAAACAGAACTGCGGACACTGCTCTGCTACAGCAACATGTCTCTGTTAATCTTGGCAATAAGCTTCCAGGAACTTGCCTAAAAACCGGAACATCTCTAGGTCTTACTGCTGTAATAGGCCCCAGATTATTCTTTCCTTTTCTTTTGGCTGTTACTGTTTTTCAAAAGGGTAACGCAGAAATCAATTACAGAAAGTTATGTTCTCGGGTTTTTAGGCATGAAAGAGGGCCTAGAGAGACGTGCAAGATACGGCGACAGTATATTCTTATTATTCACCTTGATACAGCTTTTGTACATTGTGCTCATCATAGTTCAATAGGACCTGACAAAACTAATGCTAGTTTTCATCTAACACTAGGCTTGTGATGTTAAATAAGAAGCTGTGTGTGTGAACGTGCTTTTAAGCACTACAGTGCACCAAAGAATGAGCTGTTTTCAGCTAACATTGAGCCACTAATGATTTTAATGAGAGTGCCTTCTGGATTCATATTTTTTTCATAAAATACATCACACTAAAACAAAATCAATGAGAAACATTAATTAGGGCCTTTTTAGATGCCTTCTGTGGTGTTGTTTTTCTTTTGAGAAGCACCAGATGAAGAATGCTGTGCTTTATTTAAGCTAAGTTGTTTGACATTTAGATGAGAGAAAAAAGAGAAAAATACTAACAAACACAGGAACAATTTTTGACAGCTCTTTGTCATGCAAGAGAGAAAAAAGGGGACCGACTGTGAGATACTACTTTGAAGCCCTGGAAATTTGTAATGAAAAATTTAAGATACAAGAGAGGAAGAAAGATGAGCTATTCATTTGGTTCTGCATATATTAACACTTGTAATTCAAACTAAAGGTTTGCTATGTGTTTTCATAATTTTGACTCTAATAAATATCTTGGAGAATTGCTTTGATATTCTAAGATCATGCATGTAGCTTGCATCCATTAAGAAAAATGGGGAACAATCATCATCAGCCCTCTTGGCGCTAATGAGAAGGTCATTGCTCTTTAATTATCGCAGACATGAAACTGAAATATTTCAAAGGGTTTGTGGAATACAGTGGCTATAGGCAAAGCTGTGTATCTGTTTATAAGTCTGTCTGTCACAGCGCAAATCAAGTAGGACGTGCATCTTCCATTCTGTAGCCTCTCTGCTTTTGTGTATATTTAATTTTCAAGTTTGTATCACTGTTTCTTGCACATTGGATTAATCTGGGAAATTTAGACCAGCTATTAGCAGGGGCTGAGTAGGAGGGAGGAGGGCAGGGAGAGGCGGAGAAAAAGGGGTAGAGATGTGAGAATAGTAAAATGTTCCTCATCAGGAGGTATTGTGAAATAAGTACTAGTGTGTTGTGTGACCTTATTTCCCACAGTAGGGGTGTTATGAAGAAATAGAAATGATGAGGTGTTGCAGGAAAATATTAGCAAATTAAAAATTTGTGTTTGGCATTGGTTGCGATCTCACTCGTATTTCCACACTTGCAAAGGAAGTGACTATGAGGGGAGCAGATACAGTTGAAGCAACAGATACAGCTGAAGCAAAGCAGGGGGTGGAATCAAAAGTAAAAGAGAGCATTTTCCTTTTGGTTCTGAATTCCCCAAAACAATTTCCTCCTACTCTGGGAGAGAACTGAAATAAATCATTGCCCTCACACCTAATATGTTTACACCAAATATATTATATTGGCCTACTAGCAAAATCTGAAATTACTTCGAAATTAAATAGACTATTTTAACTTCAGTAAAAGATGACCACCCTTGTCTTTCATGCAAGTGTAACTGAAGAATGGAAAGGTAAGTTTCCTCTGCCTGTGCAAGGCAGAGAGAAAAGATGATGACTTTTGCATACCATTTCCATTTTGGTTTGTACGGTTTGGAGTACTACTGCTGAACAGCTACCTTCTCTCTTGTTATTCAATTTTTCCCTTTGGGAGTAGTCTCATTCCCAAAGCCAGGGTCAGGGGAAGAGAGAAAGCATTCAAAATGCCAGCAATTAACCCTCTGGATGCTTTGGTATAATGGAAAGTTATGGCAAATGTGCAAAATTAGCTTCTACATCTAAAATTCACAAAATATTTTTCGTAATTAAGAGCCTTTCTATTTGCCAGCTTTGGAAGACCGATACTGAAATTTCAATACAAACTGACTTACAGAACTCAGATCTCTAAATTTTCATTACTGAAATCTGATGTTAACATTTCAACAGAGTAATACAATGGCAAATGTTTATGACAGATGAAAAGTTTACCTTTGTGCAACAACCCTCATTGAAAGACAACTTAGATGGAATTACATTAGGTGAGAGGGAGTGATTTTGCAAATTATTTCCCATAGACTTTTCAGCTAATTCTTTTCACAGAGCTTGACCTTTCTGTGGAAATACAAATTCCCTTTCCTCCCCCCGCCAGATGTCAGGCCAGAAAAACTTCTGTGGACTTTGCATGAAATTCCAAGACCAAAAACCACCACCCTATTTTTTTCAGTCTTTTATAATACTTTACATGCAGAAAGGCAGAGAGAAACTTGAGTCCAAAAGAACAATGCGTAAAGCCGGTATAGAGTGGTATCTGCACAAATCTTGTCGGTTCAACTAGTAATGCAAGCAAAAAGCACTGGAAACTGGCAGATGTCCCGAAACCAGGTAAAGTGGCCTAATACCCAAAGAAGGCAAGACTCTAAGAGTAAGTGATTCTGATTGAAAAAAAAAAACATTTTACAAAACAATCAGGCTGCCTTTTTCAAGGAAAGACTTGAGTAATCATTTCCAGGGTGACTAAAGTGACTGACTTGACATGGTCAAAGCAGAAGCATAGCCTATGTCTGAACTGAGATATGCATCTGAACACCCAGATCGAGAAACGTTTTCTGGCCTTTCTCCTTCCCATTCTCCTAAAAACCTGCTTTCCACAGTAAATTTCTTGCATGAACCAGGTGGGGAACACAGTGTACCTCCCACAACTACTGCAGACGCAGTCAAGGTTACTCTCTGACCAGACCGAAAGGTGCTACCCCTTGACTGCAATAGAAAAATGGAATTTAAACAGAAGCCATGCTGACTGTGTCAATGCACCCCCACAGCTGGACATCAGCTAATCTACTGATTGCAGTGATCCCTTCATTAGGCAGAAGAGCTGTCAGTGCTTGCTTGCTTTCCCATTACCACCAAACCCTGAGTTCAATGCAAGAGGATCACAGAATCTCTGGTATCTCTTCTGAAAGTGTGCATCTCCTACTCCCCTGACTGATATTAATAACTCTGTTCATTCTCACCTGCACTTGTTACTGGATCATTTTGATAAGAACCTTTGGGGAGAGAAAAAATGCAACATTTAGTCAGAGGGTAAAATCTTCAAGTGCCAGAAGAGAGTCTGACCCCTATATGTAAGGATATTGCCTGTGGGAGGGACTCAAAGGAGACCATTTGCTACTGACAATCTTGCTTATGAAGAAAGAGGGACATTGGTTGGATTTCAGAAGCTGATATTCCTCAGTAATAACTGTGTCCAGAATTTTACATGAGAATATGTTCATATATATACAGGAATGCTGTATAAAAGGGCTTTAGTTGTTCTCTTTCCTTACGTAAAGACCATAGGAAAATTTGCAAGTATGGACAGGAAGGAGAGCAGGAGGCTGGAATCTTTCTTTTATATACATATTAGAGAAGTTATTTTCTAAAATTATGAAGAAATTCAAAAGGAAATCATTTAGCCCTTGTGATCCTTGTGTTCTCTCTCTTTTGCCAAGCTTAAGGAGAATGGCACTACGGCGGTTCTAGCTGCTATCACAAAACAAGTGAATGAGAAGTGAAGAAAGTAAGCGCTTACATCTGGAGAGAGACAATTTTCACCTGTAAATCAAGCAGCATAAAAAGCACCAGGGAGCAAGTTTCCTGTTTCAAAGTATTATCCTGCCGGAAATATTTAGCATGTTCCCAAATACTCCTCATTTACAGTATTTTCTATCCTAAAAACAAAAACCCAAGGTATAACTTCTCAGTACTACATTCCTTTTATCTATTTGTCCCTAGCTCTATACATCTCAATATTCAGAAATATAAATGACTTCCTATTTATGTAGCTAATTATACTGCCCTCTTTTTCTATTTTGACTACCCTTTGCTTTGTATCTTTGGCATCTTAAATCATTTTGGCATATGTTTTTTTCCTCTTGATCATAAAGATATAAAGTAAATTGAATTAGTTCTAAAACTAATCCTTGTGGCACTTCATTTTTCTCCACCTCCTTGTACCCTGAACTGACTTAACTCAAAATTACTTTTTTGCCTTTGTTATCTTCAAAAAAAAACCAAACAAAATCATCAGTCCATGCAGTAGACCCCTACACAATACTTACAAAACTTGTATGTAATTAGAAAAGCCCTTTGTGCAGCATTGCATCAAAAGATTCTGAAAGGAAATGAAAACAGCATAATGCTCACAACATTACAGGACAGAAGATTATAAAGCAGTTTTTACCAGGGCAAGTTGCATGAGCTTTTGACAGCCAGTGGCGGGGGGGGGGGGGGGGATGCTATTATTTTAATCTCTTAACAATGGAAATGCCACAAAATGGACAAATACCATAGCTTGCTATTCAAGCTTTCTATTGCCTCAAAGCATCTCCTTCTGCCAGTTACTACCCACCCTTCTTTCTTCTTCTTCACCCCTGCATCACATACAACCCTGAAAGCAGCATCTACCATTGAAAAAGAACACTCTACCTTATAAGCATTTGCTTTTCTCTGTGGACTCCCCATTTCACTGTGATAAATGTCACAGAGGATAAAAAATTGCCACTGATGGAACAGAAAGCTGGCTGCTCAGTTCATTTCCATTGCTCCCACAAGAACCAAGTGTCTTGGAAGACATTCATGGAAGGCACAGTGTGTTTCCAGAACTGAGCTAGTAGAAGAACAAATCAGCTGGATAAAACTCACAGGTACAGAGAAACTAAACCTACCTGCTTAAATTTATCTGAAAATCCAAGCCATGAAATCTAATTTACCCTCTGGGAATAGCTTTACATGTTGAAGGCAGAGATTGTTCTATAGTTACCCACTCTCAGGGTTGACTAGTGTCTGAAGTAGACAAACATACTAGTTACAGAAATTAAGCTCTTACTCCATAGGTATCATGAAAAAAACTACACATACTTATTTAGAAATAGAAACACTGTGAAAGCTCACGAAAATAAGACTGCTGGAGCTGTAAGGCAATGGAAAACCTGAGCATGAGGCAATGAATTCCTAGACCAACAGGGGCCTAAGGGGCCAAACCCTGCACCTATTAATTTCATGCCATTGGCTTCAATAGGGCCATATCCAATAATGACGAGTGATACTCCTGGTGCGGTTGTTTTTATGTTGTGTTAATACAGTGTTAAGCCAGTTGTTTAAAACTGCTTTGCAGTAATTAAGTAATGGCAGTTACTGTTACATGTGTTTATTAGTAAAAAATAGTAACGAACTGTTGCTGTTCTGTTCTTTATATGTGGCCTTGGGGACTCTAGCTTTTGTACTCCCCAAAGTGCCCTCTCATTACTGAGCTAAACTTGCCAATAAAATACCACAGGGGATAAAGGAGTTTATTTTTTTTTTCAGCGGGGATGGGAGTTCAGCTGAACCTGAACATCACCAGAACAGCAGCTGCTGATTTCCTGGAATGGGAGAGGAGAGCCCTGCAGGGAGGGGGGGCTTTCTGTGCTGCTCTCCTGTCTCCTTCACACTGCAGCATCCCCGCAACACAAGAGGTGTGTAGGTGGATGCTGCAGTTTTCTTCCTGCTTTATTTCTCTTCAAGAAGAGTAAGCAGGGCTGAAGTCACCAGTAATCGTTCAAATAAAATGTCAGTTATTGTAACACAAAAAGCATGGAGCTTTTTTAAAGTAACACTCTCAAGCATTACAAAAATGGTCATAAAACCAAAATCCAAATCCACTTCTTTCCTGTATTTGTTAGAAAAGACAAACAGGCCTGATTTTCCATCGCCACATACTCCTTAACAGGAGTGTGAGATTTGCAACACGTAAAAGCTTTATGTTCGTTGTTCTGACATTTGTTCATTAGACAGGGAAAATATGGAGAAACCGCCTGAAACCTCGGGTTGAATGGAACAATGGCTCTTCAAAGAATTACTAAGTCTTACAAAGACTGCATCATAAAAAAACCCCTACAACTTATGCCCCACAAAGGATAACTATAGATTTCCATGAAACATACAAGGACCTAAAGATCAAGTGACTCCATTTTTCACTTAAGAAAGGAAGTTCACTCCTTTTATTTACTGACTTCCAACTACCAAGCGATAAAAAGTGAATTCTACCCCAAGTAGGTGGCCTACAACTAAGATAACATGATCAATATAATCATCCCATGTCAAAGGAACCTTTATATACCACATCGTCTTTTAGTTTTCGTATAAATGTTTTCCGTGCACTCCATCTTTGACGTATCTTGCCATAAGGAGAACTTCAGTAAGTTCTGAATAAAAGTCTGGCAAAGAGGAGGTATGCCTAAGGCCAGCATTTTCAGCAAGCTGAGTAACATGCAGTAGTTACAAGATAGTAAGAGGATTTCTCTGGTCAAGACTAGCTTTCAGTAAATCACTGTCCCATAATACCACTGCTCCAGTATTGTAAAGACAATTTTGTCATAAATTTTAGTTCAAATGCTGCCAATAAGTTAATCCTATGCATGTCTGACTTTAAAAATTAAGGAGGCGATAGTCTTGAAGATTCTTATTAAACTGTTTTCTTTCTTCTGAACTCCTTATTTGAAGCATATTTTTAATTATGCATCATTGCCCACACATAAATTCATTTATGTAATTTATGTATATTAATTTTTGCTCCACTTAGCAGAGTGGTCACTTAATTAAATGTCTTCAGTTGTTTTAATGAAAAGAAAAAAAAACAGCTTTAACAGAATGTTGTAACACTATACATTTAAACATACTATTTGTTGCCTTTATTTCAGTCCATTTGTAACACTGATACTAGGACATTTGTGGAACTGATATTAAAAAGTAATATACTTTTCTAAAGCCCCTAGACTGTTTAGCAGATTTTTAAATTGAAATCAGAATTATACAGATTTTTCATTCTGATAATTTTACCAATTCACTAATTCTTTAATCTTTACAGGTCATTGAACAGCTTCACATTAATGAGATGCAGTTAAGAACAAATTTTAGAGTTTTTCTTTTTTCTCTCTTTTTTTTGAAAAATGTTGCATATCATTTGCAAATTAGAAAGAACTTGTTCCATTTATGGTACATTTATTTAAAATAATCGAATGCATGAGAGCCAGCTGAACACTGTGTGCAATGACGCTTTAAAACAAATTAGCATTTATTTATAAGGAAGAAATAGACTTTTAAAAAGGCACACAGACTGCATTTCATTATTAATGGTGTTCTCCATGCAAAACTGATTTCTTTCAATAAGATACCGAAACAAGAGAAAACTCAAAGAAGAACCAGAAAGAAAGCCTATCTCGGGGACATGCATATTTTGCATACTAGAAATTCATAAAACATAAACAAAAACCGATGGCACCTGAGGTACATGCATGAGGAATTTCAGTGGCAACTTCTCTGCAGCTGCTAGACAGTTTCCAACAGCACAGTACTTTGAGACTCAAACTATACAGTAGATACTGTATCTAAAAAGAAGTCAAATTACTCAACATCGGCATGTAAAAACTTCACTTTCTTCCAGTATGCACAACGTATTCAAGAAACACTTCTAACATCAGACGCCTGAAAGAATCAATATTTCAAAATTATCGTAGCCTGTAATTTCATGCTGTGGAAACAGTGAAAGGTAATTACTTTGGCTCAAGTATGTTAAATTACTATTATTCTATTCTAAATTGAATAGACTGTTTATCTTTCTAAATGACAAGTTCACCACCTAGGGTTTCTCGGGCCAGGTTTGGTACACAGACATATGTGCACGTCACCCATGAAAGTCAGCACTCGTCCCTGGCCCAGAGGCCCATTGTTATTCAGTCAAGAAAAATTAACTTGCTGAAGATGAAAGTTATGTGCCTTAGCTGAATATTTTGACTGCTGTTCAACAATTCTCTAGGCTCTTTTGTAAAAGCCTGCAAACCCTGCACTTGACTCCCTCTGGAAGTCGAATGAAAAGCATTTTATACTGTTTATAAACAGCTATTTCATTACAGAGGAGCTGCAGTCAGTAACAAAGATATTTTGTGGGGTAGGTGGTAAGTTTTTTTTTGTTTTTTTAAAAGAATAATTGAAAATTGTAATTCCATGAGTATGTGTCTATTATAATTTCAGCATGCTCATTCTCTTGCACTTTAGCTCCCTCTCTCATATTTTCTTAGCCAGAATCTGACCTGTAGCTTCATAGCTCAACATAAAGGGGCGCCATACATTTCTTGGTCAATTTTAACAGAGGTACAGATGGAAACATAAGCAAATTTTCTTTTAAGTCACTTTTTGGAAAGGCTCAGAAAATACTTTAGGATCAAAGACATATGAACTGTTTGGCAATAATGACTATGCACCTGATAATTCCAGAAAACTTCTTTGTACAGAGGGATGACGTACACAAAGCCTAGAACTACTATTACTAATTAGATTGCTGTTAACAGGCAGCAATATCAATGCTTGACTGCAAATTCCTATCTGGCCAGTGATCTGACAACAATTCCAAATTACTCATTAGTGTTCTTCACTTCAGGAGGTGCTTTGTAAAAACCTGAATTAATTCCCTCTTCTCTCACTGAAACAGCTATTTGCATGATTCCTGAAACACTAAAATTTAAGTTCTCTGTAGCTGCCAGCTATTGTCATTGATGAGATTTGAAGGATTTTTCCTTCTAATAAGCTTCCTTACAAAATTTCTTAGTGAAATAAAACATAAAGAAGGTCACAGATCCTGGGGCCTGTGTCCAGCTCTGCAATCAGCTCCTCTGATGACCTTGCTTCCCAGCTATTCTGATTTTTGACTCTTGCAGCCTTGGGGAGCAACATGGTCTCTGCATAAGTTCTATTACTCACTTTAATACTGCCTTCTCATAGCGAAGAGCCACTGAGATGTGGTCGCTTCTCTGATCCTTCATTCCCTCACTTGTTCTTTACTGCCTTACTACCAAATGAGGAGAGAATGACATGCGCGGGGTTAGCCTGCTCTCCATCACCAGGCCAGGCTCTGGCTCAGACCTTAACATAGCAGTTTAAAGCTGCAATGGCAAGCTGTTCTGACAGCAGATATCAGGATTCAGAATAGACCATAGGGAGAAATATCTATCCTTCTCATTATCACTTCTGTTTGCTTCCATTTCTCTAAACACAGGAAGAAGGCAAAGAAATTGCAGAGCTCTGGATGAAAAGACACAAAATAAAAAAGTAAAGACAGAATACATGAGGGGAAAAAGAGAAGAACATGTTCCTTGGAGAAGGCTTTGGAAAGTTCAATTTGCTCACCTCTACTAGCATCCAGACAATGTAAAGAAGAGAGAGAACATGATTGTCTACTCCTCTGTTAGCTCCAACATAAGGAAAAGATATGTTGCCCTACACTGTCTCAAAGATAACAGTCTGCCTTCAAGTACAACAGCTTCTGAAAGCCCCCGTAATGTACTACTTATTATGGCCTACACCACAATTAGGCCATTTCTAAGACTCTTCCTTTTTTTTTTGGTTCACTCTCATTCAGTATGGGATCTGCACCCTTTTCTTCATGCACTGGCACACGCTGAGTTGTAGCTGGGCTGAGTTATAAAAGTTTCTAGTCAGCCAACATGATCGAAGCCAAAGTACATCAACTTGAATTTAAATAACTCAGGTAGCAGTACTTTTAAAACATGGTTTGGCTTGTGATGGTAAAGTCACAGACCTACAATTTCTACAGACATGGACTTAAATTATTATACCTCTACCACCTAAGTAATATAAGTTTTTATATTAGTAGTCTTCATCTTACATGCTTAAAGTGTAACAGCCATACAACATTAAAATCTTTACATGCAAAAGCCTGATTCTAACATGGATGGATCGACAATGCCTACTAATGCCTTTCCCATTAAGGGAAGAACCATAACGTTCACTGCACATCCAAGCATAAACTTTATTTGGAAATTGAGAGAATAACAGTACAAAAATTAGGAAGGTGCTTAACTTCATCCACCAGCAAGTTCTATGAACAATCAAGAATATACGAGAAAACTGTTTCCTTCAATTAACAATACCTGTTTCCTAAAATTATTTTCCCACTGAGATTATTTGTGTTGAAACATCTAGACCAGCTTTCTAAACTGCGAGTTCTCTGTACGGAGCTGCAGTACACAATGCCTCTCAATAACTCATAAAGAGTGGTTTCCCTAAACACTTTCTTCTCCTCTGCTGAAAAGAATAATGCCCAGCTGTTTGGTGATGCCAGCCTTGGCATTTCTTACTGCATTCTGGAATGAATCTGGACTACTCATAACCCTGGCACATTATCACAGCACTGACACTGGTCACCACATGGGCCAGATACTGGAACTGCACTTCCATTGCGTCAGCCTCCACATGGCTTACAAGCCCCCAACTGGTCCCTTCCAGTGAGGAAAAAACCTGCAGAATGCCTAGGGGAAAATCCAGGCTCCCAGAGCTGCTGAGATGAATCTTTCTGTTTGCTGCGGTCATCATGGGAAACACAGTGTGTGGTAACTAATCATAGGATGGTTTAGGTTGGAAGGGACCTTGAAGATCATCTGGTTCCAAGCCCCTGCCATGGGCAGGGACACCTCCCACTAGACCAGGTTGCTCAAAGCCCCATCCAGCCTGGTCTTGAACACTTCCAGGGATGGGGCATCCACAACTTCTCTGGACAACCTGTTCCAGTGCCTCACCACCCTCACAGTAAAGAATTTCTTCCTGATACCTAGTCTAAATCTACCCAACTCACTCCAACAGGTCCATGTCCTTCTGGTGCTGAAGACTCCAAAGCTGGATGCAGTACTCCAGGTGGAGTCTCACCAGAGCAGAGTAGAGGGGGAGAATCACCTCCCTCAACCTGCTGTCCATGCTTCTTTTGATGCAGCCCAGGATTTGGTTGGCTTTCTGGGCAGCAAGCGCACATTGCTGGGTCATGTTTGAGCTTCTTATCAGCCTACCCCCAAGTCCTTCTCCTCAGAGCTGCTCTCAATCCATTCTCTGCCCAGCCTGTATTTGTGCTTAGGATTGCCCTGACCCACGTGCAGGACCTTGCACTTGGCCTGGCTGAATTTCATGAAGTTCACAGAGGCCCACTTCTCAAGCTTGTGCAGGTCCCTCTGGATGGCATCCCTTCCCTCCAGCCTGTTGACCATGCCACACAGTTTGGTGTCATCAGCAAACCTGCTGAGGGTACACTCAATCCCCCTGTCCATGTCATCGACAAAGATGTCAAACAGTGCCGGTCCCAGTACTGACCCCTGAGGAACGCCNTGGCTGTCACCAATCACCTCCTCATTTTCCATGTGCCTTAGCAGAGTTTCCAGGATGATCTACTCCATGATCTTTCCAGGCACAAAGATGGGCCTGTTGTTCCCCAGGTCTTCCTTTTTTCCTTTTTTAAGCATGAAGGTTATATTTCCCCTTTTCCAGTCATAGGAACTTCACTGGGCTGCCATGACTTCTCAAATATATAACTTCATCCACCAGTTTCCTCAGGGCCTGCAGCTGAATTTCATCAGGTCCCATGGACTTGTGTACCTTCAGGTTCCTCAGCTGTTCTTGTACTTGATCTTAGAATCATAGAATTGCCT
>VWZL01005149.1:0-48611 GCA_013396915.1 Stercorarius parasiticus | reverse complement strand
TAAAAAAATATATATTTATAATTCATTTAATTAAAGGTGTCAATTTGTGAAGACAAACTATTTCTACTAATGGTATCTTCATTAACACTTCCCTTCATTGGATTTTGAAATATGCCTAGAAGCCAGCAGACAGGGGATCATTTTGGAAAACAGCATATGTTGGTTTACCATGGAGAAGAGGATACTGAAAAGGAAAAGGAATTTTCTGCTACCTGTTTAGCTTAAGGGAGCATTATTTTAGAAGAAAAAAGCTTAAGCACACAGCCAGCTAATTACTGTTCTGTACTCCACAGAGCTGTGAGCAGAAATATCTACATGATCTTTTCCGGTCTCTACCAAGAGTAAAAACTGTAGATCTAATATTATCCTCCTTTAACATGCTTCAAACCCCTAAAATCCTATTGTAGCAGGTCTTTTTTTTTTTTTTCTTACACTCTTGAATTCTCTTCAATATAACTACTGATAAAAAATAATTTTAGGTAAGAGACAATTATTCATACTGTATAATGAAAATACAAAATTATGTGGGACTACAAGAAAATCCCTTCTAAAACTGAGAAAATCCAACTTAATACTTTCTCATTTCTAGGAAGATTTATTAATATCTAAACTAATTGTAAACTGTTTTTAAAACAAAGTATTTGTGAGGATATTTTATATCAGTATTTCAGTTTGCCTGAGAAAACTGAAACACATAATTGCATAGGTCTGAAGTGTATTCTTTTTTTTGGGTAATAAACTGAAAATTTAGTCATTTCCATAGTTTTATCTCCATGGTGTGTGTTTATTTTCTTTCAATTTAACCTTTATTGTTCAAGGTAAAGTATTTCCCATGCCCAATGGAAAGATTTAAACCACTGTGGTCCTCTTTCAGTCACCACTTCTACATGGCTCAAGTTCTTTCAATGAAACTATAGGGAAAAGTATGGATTTCCTCATTTTACAGATAATTTACACTGTCGGGTTCCACTTAGCTGAAACTCTCTTTAGAGCTCTAGACATCTTTAGTAATAAAGGAAATGATCCAGTAAAGTTACAGAAGTACAAGAGCAGGTCTAGTGGAAATATTTTTTAGCTGCTTCATCCTAGAACATATAGAAATATTTAGCTAGCAGTATTTCAGTTTGAGAGCAATGTAAAGATACTTTTATAAGTATATGGTATAAAACCAGTTCTACATAGCAGGACAAAAGCTTGTTCAATGTTATCGGAGAATAATCATGTCTTTACTAGATCAAAACTGCCTTTTACATTGCCATGAGACTGTCATTAGAGATTTGTATGTGTATTCAACATATATTTTTCCTTCAATTCAGTTACCATACTGAAAATCCTGATATGAAAAGAAAGAAAATCCACAAAAACACAGGAGAAATCTATATCTAGTCATTAATGCCAAGTGAAAGAATAATTGGAAAATAAAATTGTTAAAGACATAGAATATTTTGAGACATTTTAGAGCACATAAAAAGACAGCATGAGCAGTATTTAATGCAAGAAACAGACTGTGCAACATTAGCGTTTGAAGCTATTATTTACTATATAGACAACTGAAGGTGGAGAAGATTTTATCAAAAATAGCTCCTTTCTATGAACTTCAAATGAGAACCTTCTCTTTCTTGAACTCTGCCTTCCAGACGCTTTCTGCCTGACCTGCTGCATTTTTGTGTCTTGTATACTGTTCTTTAAAATGCAATAATGAGCAATATTAATATAAACTAAAAAAGCTAAGATCACAAAATGAATTATCAGATATGTTTTGTGGCATAGGGCTATGAACTGTATCTTCTCTTTTAACATATTCCATAATTATCCGCTACCTTGAAGCAGATACTTTCTCCTCATGGAGAAGAAGACAGGATAAGATCTTGAATGAAGGACTTGTTGCCTTTCTTTGTATATGGAATATCACAATAGAATGTTTTGTGATAAAGTTGTTCTACACAGTTTCACTTAGACTTCTTTGCAGAAGGAGATATTTGAAGAATTTATGGTCTTCTATGGAAAGTACAATATCAGGTTTAATTAGTTCTCATGTGATACAGCCATCTGGGAAAATTAAAGGTTACTTTCAATAACAAAAAAACAGCAAAAATACTGCATATTCAATAAATTTTGTGCTGTGTCATTGGTCTCTGAATCTGTAATCCAAAGCCCTTTAAGGAAAAAAATAAGTAAGCAAGCTATGCTGCAGAGAAGAAAAAAACGCTAGCCATTTTTCTATTTTTTTATGTATTTGAAATACTCCTGAAAGAATCATCCTCTTTAAACCTCACCCTTCTCCTAGTGTTTGCACAAGCAAGTATTTATATATAAAAAAGAGAAAAACAAAGGAATACACACAGTCTTGGAAGTGTAATACATAAGAAAAAACCCCCACACTTTGAATGCAGTTGAATACTTATATCTACACTGGGACTGACACAGGGTTACAATGACATCCCCAGAAAGTAAAGGACAAAAATGGACCAGACCTTCAGCTAGTATATTCACATGTATTACAGTACACTGATTTAAAATATTTAGAAATCTTTATAGCAAACCCTTCAATCTCAGGTAAACTATGCAGTGATAATGTCACCATGCTTCAGGATACTCAATCAAACTCTAAATTAAGATGGTATCATAGATGCACAGGTATGTATAGCGATAAATGATTTGTACTACCTTTTGAATCATTTAATGACTTCGCACCTTATTTTGAAAGCTTTTTAGACGTTATTGCTGCTTCTAGTTTGTGCATTAGTGGAATACAAATCAATACTCACAGAGGTATGAGAGTAATTCATATTGCCTTTAAATATAATATTATAAACACTTAAAATACTTTAATTTTTTGTCTTTCAGGAACTGCTGACGTTATGATTACAGGTTATTTTGTGGCCACATTGTATGAAATTCTTTTGCCATGTCCATGAAGATATGTTTCTTCTAAGAGACAGGAATTTTAATTCTTGCACATATATATAACATTTTAAATCTGAATTTCTTTTTTCTGAATTATTTTTCAGAGACCATATTTAAAATCTGTAGTTCATCATAGCTTTTCCTCAACACTGATAACCTACAGGTATATAGAAGTAATTTATGAGAGGAATTTAATAAGAAAAAAAATCACTGTAAGGCACAATCAATATGCTACTTTTGCATTTTCATGGTTTAATCCACCCCAGTAGGTAGCTAAGAACCACACAGTCACTCGCTCACTCCCCCTAGTGGCGTGGAGGAGAGAATCAGAAAGGTAAATGTGCAAAATCTCATGGGTTGAGATAGTTCAATAGATAAAGCAAAACCTGTGTGAGCAAGCAAAGTAAAACAAGGAATTCATTCCCTGCTTCCCGTGGGCAGGCAGGTGTTCAGCCGTCTCCAGGAAAGCAGGGCTCCATCACGCATAGAGGTTACTTGTGTAGACAAACACCATCACTCCGACTTTCATTCCTCTGTCTTTCCAGTAGCTTTTATTGATGAACGTGACATCATACAGTATGGGATATGCCTTTGGTCAGTTGGAGTGCACTGTCTTAGTTGTGTCCTCTTCCAATTTCTTTCATCGCCAGCCTACTCACTGGCAGGGGGGATGTGAGGAGCAGAAAAGGCCTTGATGTTGTGTAAGCACTGTTCAACAATAAAACATCAGTGTCTTATCAACACTGTTTTCAATACAAATCCAAAACTTAGCCCCATACAAGCTACTATGAAGAAATTTAACTCTATCCTGGCTAAAACCAGTACACGCATACCGTAGAAATACTGGGGAAGGGGACATGTCTGGGACGTGCCAAGATTACAAAGTAATATAAAGATTGCAAAGAACTACAACCATCATATTTTTTTCAATTATTCTGAAACATGTTGGTAAAAATCTTAAGAACAGTCTGTGGATGTAGAATATATTTGCACCACAGATTAATTAAAGGTTAATATTGCAACAATATCAATAATAACGGAAGCTAGCACTGCATTACTACAATGGTTTTAGAGCACTCAGTCAAAGATAAATGTCTAATTGAGTAATAATTTCAGAAAGAATTATATGCCTCTATTATCTGCATATTTGTTGAATGCAGAAGGACTCCTGTGCCTTTATTAGCTCTGATACAGTGTCCTCAATCTGGGAATTTATTTCTGAATTCTTGGATAGGGTTAAATGAGCATGATTGACTGTACTGTACCAGAAGTATGTACTTCCAAGACCACACTGAAACTTTCAGTGTTCACTGACTTAACATCTTTATGAAAGAAGGTTCTGTATTATCCGAAGATTTCTTGGCATTCATAGCAATGTGGTACTAGTTAATGGTTCGTTGGATCGGTAGATGCAGCAAGGGGTCTTCACTTAACATGTTATGTTGCCTAATGATCTTCCATCAGTACAAAGAGATGGCTGCTGCTCTGTGAATAAAAATGGTGTATGCTTCTACTGAGAGCAAAACCTTTAAGAATTAACCACTACAATACTGTCAGACTGCTTCTAAGCCATGCTGTCCTCAGATACTTATCACATAATGTTAATCTTTTTGTTCAATCATCCACGTGTCTTGTCCAAGAAGGTTAAGGGCAAACTAACCGAGCTTGTCCATTAATATGAAGTAGTGTTGATTAATTGGAGAAACATTAGGAAAACTGTAGCAAGGACTGTAATTTCTGCATATGTTTAGACTGTATGCTGGTTACTTGTTTCCTGAATTCACAACCTACAATTGATATAGCAAATATAGCAGCCGCATCCCTTCACTATTTTTCCCATCTTTTTCTTTTTATGTAGACCTTTTCAAATTTTTCTTAGGATAATATAACTGTGATTCTTGTCTTCACCACAAGATTGCATATGTAGCCTTGTAATTGATCTGTTGCTACAGATTAGATACACACAGAAACTGAAACCGCAAAAATGCAAAGGTCTACTTATTTGGTCAGAATACACACAGTCTTTGTTAACTACATGCTTTCTGGGTTGCTTTTAGATTTAGAGATCATACTTCATTTTTAAATTTTGTTAGATGGATTAATTGGCAACTTTAGAAGTATGAACAAGAAATTTAGCTTGTGATACTCTCCATACTTGACTTAACTTTAGCAATGATAATGAAGCTAGGTATTCCTTGTTTCAGAAAGAGGCTGGGGCAGGGTCCCATTCAAGACCTTTCATAACCTTCCTCAGACTATATTAATTATTTCAAAGTATTCAGAAGCATTTAACAATCAATGCTTATAACTATATATAGAGATGATATTTTTTGGATGGAAAACTTGTAGTCAGCTTCAATATTTGTGGGTAACAATATTTTTTTCTGAGCTTGTATCAGTAAAATATTCTTCTATATCGCTCTCTATATAAATAAAAACTAGTGAAGAAGAGGCAATCTTATGGAGAGTTGAATCTTAGGTTTAACTGTTTGTGATGAATAATCCTATTGCTTTTTTTATGATTACCCACAGTGACACTGTTAATCATCTCAGTAAATGTCAGCAGGACTCAGAGCCAGATGGGTATACTATTAGGCAGCTGTTGTCTTTCCCAAATTTCTATAGTGAGAAGGCAGGGCAAAATTACCTAGCAAGTAAAATATAATTTGTAACACTGTTTTGTAATGAATCATATCAAATATATGCATATTGAAGTCGTTGCTCTCTACACAAATCCAGGAGTGCGTGTGAATATGTATGCACAAACACACACAGAAGAGTACACCTGATTATTGCAGTCTTTTTTGGACATCCCTTTTGAACATGTGGGTCATCAGCTCATATTTGATTTTCTCTGGGAGAGACAAAAGGAAAAAAAACACTAGAAAGAGAATGAAAGAAGCTAGCTATGCCACCAAAAGCATTTCTGCAGTCCCCTGGGTACTCTTCGCCTTCCATGTCTCATTTAGTTTGATTTTGATTTTGAATATAACTAATTTCTTAAGAGTCAGTCTGGGACTGTGTACATCAACATTTCAGTATGAATTAGCAACTGCTTCTGCAAAAGGTCCATTCTTTCTGTCAAATACATGTGGAGATCGTTTGTCCGGAGACAGCAATTTGGTGTCGGATTCAGACACATGCCCTCAGACATACAAAAAAAAAGTAATATTTTTTCCCTTTTGTCATGCTTTTTTTCCTGGTGTGTTTTTTTTTCCTTTTTTATTTTTATTTTCTTTTATTTTTTTTCTTTTTCTAATGTACTATAAGATTTTTTGGAACTCCTTTTTTATTTTTATTTGTAGGGTCACACAAAGTATGTAGGATCATTCTGTTTGTAAAGATCTGTTCTCCATCAGGAAAATATTTACATTAGGAATAAAAGGATTTTCTAATTGATGATCATCAGAAAACAATGTTAATTTATACATGTTATCTATTATCTCACAGGAACTGTACAGCAAGGAACGATCCACAGATCTGACAAAAAACATTAATCTGTCATAATCAAACACATTTTTATATTTTATTTTTTTTCCCCTTTTATAGACATGTCCTTCAATCATTCTGATTCTTCCTTAGCTGCAACGAATTGACTGGCAACAATATCTATCGCTGGACAATTCAGATTCATTCCAACACTGGTTCATTTCTTCCCAATGTCTGGTGGAAAAAAAATAGTGTGTCTCTGTGTAATGAAAAACTATCTCATAAAGCATATCAACAAAAGGACAAAGTTAAGTTTTTCCCCAACCATATAACTTTTGAGAGTATGGAATAACAATTACTTCTTTTTCTTTTTTTTGGCATTTAGTCTGTAGGTATCATAAAACAAATTAATCTGATCTACAGCAGTTTCAGCAAAAGTGCATCCACTTGAGTTACCTACCAATAATACTGAAGGCTTTTAACTCATTGCATAAATGTCTGACATGTAAATTATCTTCTTTTAATTCCGCAGCAGTGGTTATCAGAGAATATAACAGCAGATCTCACAGCTCTTTCCTAATATAAAGGAGACTCAAAAGGTCTCACGTTCACTTCTGTCAAACTTGCCTACCTGAGCACCTGCCACTAGTCCAGTCTTCCCTCTTCCCTTTTGAAACTTGCTCCAAATCCTCATAAATTCATAACCACCATTGTCCTAATCTAAGGTTTGTTGCCCAGCAAATCCTACTTTCCTTTCTCCCCTTCTCTTGCCAGAACTCCACTATTTTTTTATTGAATCCCACTCCTCCCAGTCAACTGATCTGTTTCACTTTCTCCCATCCCACTGGACCACACTTACATTATCAGTGGAATCATTTGTTTTAGTTAAACTGAAATCATTATCATAATGAATTACGAATGTAGTATAACAAGCTCTAAAATATTAATCCACTTTCAATTACTCCTTTTTTATTTGTTTTGTTCATGGTCTTTATGAGTGTTTTCTCTCTCTTTTTTTGCTTTTCTTTGTTACTGTCCCACAGATCGCCTCATATTTAATTTAATTGAGCTATTTTCACCGATATCATCACATACAAGAATTCCCATTTCTAGAAAAAGCTTCTAAAATAAGTAACTTCCACCAACTAAGGTGTTACCTGCATTATTGTTTTCAGGCTGGCTTTGTGACCATTGTTCTCGATTTGTCAAGAAAATTGAGATAGCTTTCTGTTTTTCAAATAATTTGTAACAAATCTCCAAAGATGACACTGTGAAAAAAAAAAGCACTCTTTTTTTTTTCCAGGGTCTGAAAGATGTGTTCTTTATCTTCAGACAACAGTAATTATCTATTAAGTTTGCAGTTCCATGCATTTTAAAATGGATTGGAATTGTGAGAACTTAGGAAATAAACTATCTTTTTATAGCTTTCACAGTACTTAAAAGACATAAAAACCTTAAACACTGCAGAAAGAATCTTTTATCTAACGTAAATGGAATCCAATAGTCATTTTGCTTTGAAAGCCATTATGTGGGACAACTGTCCAGAATCAAAATGCAGTAAAAGCTATAACTGACTTAAGAGTAAGTGTTTAATATGACTTAATTGGTTTTATACTCCTCTATGTTGAATGCTTAAATCATTATTTAAATCAAAGTTATTAATCAAATAAGAGGATACCACATTCTATTAAAATGCATCTCTCTCGTTCTCTCTCTCTTTTTCTCTCTTTCCTTCTCCTTTCTGATTTATGGCCATTGTTACATATATCATTCCCTCAAAAATAGCTAAAAGTATCTGCCTCACTACATACACGACACGCCCTTACAAAGTTTAGACAGACTAAATTAGTTTTTCAGACAGGTGCTTTTCAGATACTTATGCCCAAACTGATATAAGTTACATCCCAACTATGGTTTTCACAAAATTTGACTAAAATATATCGTTTTATGCACCAGGATACTTACGAGAGAGCTGTCAAATTACAGAAAATACAACAGATCCTGATATTCAATTTGTTCCTCAGAAAACTCATCCTGTAAGGTATTTGCATTTTCTGTCACAGTTGTTGGGTAACACCACACGAAAACAGCATTTGCAGATCAGATTTCTCTGCACCCAGTCACAGTGAATTTTGAACACTTGCACTACAGCTGGAAAAGACTGGAAAAAGTACAGAGATATCACCTGAAACAAAAATCAGTGGCTCAATACTTAATACAAGGAAAGTGCCTGATCATGATCTTATACCAAGCGTTTGTATCCATGCTGCTAACGGAATACTTGATCTTCTACCTGTATTTCAATATACTAACCGTCTTTGTTAGACAAATCTTAACTAGTTCTGTAAAGATAAAAGCAACCCTTCTGGTCAGATCAAACATTAATTTCCCCACTATCCTGCCTCCATAGGTGGTCAGAAGACCTGAAGCTGTCCGCATCTGGCTGCCTCTGAGTGTACTGGCTGGAAACCCCACATTCATTATCACCACCTTCACTCCCTGCTACCATGCTTCTGCCATCGTTCCAGGTGCTGTTGCCTCAGACAAGATTGCCCTACTGGTAGCACTACATTGCTGCCATCTTATTACCAAAAGAAATATGTAATGGAAAGGTGCTCCTGATGCTCCCTCCACCAATTCAAAGGACACATTTGGAGAGCTAGTCTCTCAGCCTAGAGAAAGAGCCTTTTCACATGTGGTGCAAAATCCAGTTCCTGTTTCACCCAGATGCCTCACCATGGCTGCTCAGGTCAGACAACCTGGCCTACCGACCAAGTAGGGAGCACCTCTACAGCTCCTAATGGTAGCAAGAGCAATTCTTTGTGGGACCTTGGTGCAAATGTGCACACAGTGATCCAGACTGCAAAAATTAGAATAGAACAGAATATTTTCAGTTGGAAGGGACCTAGGAGGATCAGGAGGATCATCTAGTCCAACTTCCAGAACCTCTCACTGAGGTCTACCTACTTCATTTTTCCCTTTCCTTTTGTATTTTTTGTGTCCCCAGACAGTCCTGAAAGTAAAAAGGACCTTGTTATCAGTCTGCTCCCAGCCCTCACCAGGCATCTGTCTCATCTGTGTCAGGAAGCTTGGCTGGAGGATCACGGTAATTTGGAGCCTATTTCCTTTCTCTTCTCTTCTCTGCACCAAGGTAATGATATAAATCAAATTAAAACTTTAGACTGCACATTAAATGTAATGTAATGATTTAATCTTTGAGCATTTTGTCTGCGTGACTGGGAGAAATGGCCTTCTCTCAAAATGTGTCAGATAAATCCCTGTTTCCGCTGCTAATTTTCTAAAACAATTTAAAATTGTAAGGCAGCAACTAAAATACGTGTATTTGTCTTTTTACCTATAAGGCGACGGATATTCATTTAAAAAGACATCACTCTGGTGAATGTATGTTGCTGGGACATCTGAACATCTCCAAGGATGAAATCTAGCTACAGAGGGAAGATGCAAAGTATCAGATTAACAATTTCATATGTTTAAAAGAACTTTGTACCTGATTTACCTATTCTTATTGTACTGACACATGGCTCTTTAAATGAAGATGAACTTCCACCAGTCTTTACAGTCTCTTGAAAATCAGATTCTAACAGTTTGAGTGTACTCTTGAATATGAAAAACTACATCGCTGAAAATTTAATATTGATCTTTTTAGCTCTTACATTTTTGAGGCCAGAGGGAAGTGATCCTGGGAATAGAGGTAGATTTATTTTTGAGCTCAGGTGGCATCCATTTTACTCTGGCATATCAACAAACATTTTCAGTCTGCCCAGATGCTTCTTTAATCCACTGGATGCTTAAATCTGGAAACACGTTAAGAATGACCTTTTCTGCTTAGATTTATAGTTGATTTTAGATGCTTCTCAGTAAAGAAAAATGTTGAGCTGTTTTTCAGATCAGATGAAACCAGACCAGATAGTTCAAAATCTGCAGAACTGCAACAACTGAACGGAAAATAATTCAGTGGGTCTAGGCTGGAATAAGTTGGATCAGAATCCAACCCGCATTTGGATAAGTGTTGCACATTATACACTGAAAACAATGGAAAAAATTCTTTCCTAATTCAGTTCAATCTCGTGTCTGGAATAACACTTGGGGCTCGAGTAAGACAGTGGAACAGTGAATAATGGTTATCTGGGTCAAACTGATATTTTAGAGGGATGTTTTCAAGTGGGAGTTTTGGGGGTTTTTTTTGTTTGCTTGTTTGTTTGTTTACTGGAGTATTGAAGAAAGAATGACAAATAAGTGCAAGTACTTTCCTTTTCTCCTTGGGGGTTGCTTTAATTTTTAAATTGGAGGTAAGACATTTATTTTGTGGAGAAACTATTCATGATGCTAAGAAAGGAAAAGAGAGACTACAAGCAGGTGTAATGAAAGAAGAAAAGACAGAAAACCCACATAGTGTGGAAAGCGGCAAACTGCTCTGTGAAATGCACTTTAATGACTTGGTCCTTCACCCACTAAGTTCAGTGAAATTTCACAGCTATCCTCAGTTTTGAAGGCTGGCTTAGGGAATAGTTGGAGTTATGTCTTGTAAAGGTGCTGGGTTCTGGGAATTCTCTGCTATCATATACTACTTCTGTGCCCCTAAGTAGACAGAGGCACATAGAAATTGCCCAGAGGCATGCCATTTCTCACTTGTTTCTTGATTTGAACACTCAGTAGATTATAATAGCAGCTGAGCAGGTGGTGGAACAGTATAAAATTTGGCAGAAGTCATAGCAATTGCTGTACAGATGGACAGCTATTCAATGTAAGAAGCACAGAGTATCAGAAAACTTAGTTCTCTGTGCTGTCTGCAGCCTAAAGAATCTCAAGAATTGGTGCAATATTTCTGTGATCCTGAAGAAATCTAGTACAAGGTTAACCTCCCACTTTTGAGCTCAGTTGATCACACTGTGTCACTTCTCAAACTATGCATGCCTAACAACAGCAAGAATCTACAATAAAAAATGGACTAACAGCTATGATTATGATGGGAAGACTGTTTAGATTTCATATTCTTCATCTTGACAGTATTGATCCTAGAAAAATAACAGTAAATACCTTAGCTACACAAAAAAAAAAAAAAAAAAGATTAAGAAAGAAACGTCACTATACGGTTCATACAAGATTTCTAATAAGGAAATGTATCTTGGGTGAATATCTCTGATGTCTCGAAGGTTACCTGTTCCAGAAAGAGCTGTCATAATATATTAGATTTTTTTCTGACAGCCACTGCATTCTTAGAGGATCTCATCTCTCTAAAATACTTTTCCTAGTAGACAATCTTTATATTGCTGTGAGTTGACTAATCCCATCTGATGGATTGACAGGAAATTGTAACTCAGAGTGCAGTCAACTCTGCTTTTCATTCCAGGCAAGTCATGGTGCCTGTGCAATTAAAGCACAATCTTGAATGCTCCTTTGAATTTCAGGCATCATATGTTTTTATACTGAGCTGATAATTTGTCATCTGGGAAGGAAGGCTTTTATATAGTTAGATTGAAGGAATCAAACACAGTATAAATTAAACTATCCGTAGTAGGGTGTGCTAACTCATCAGTGATTCAGATGTTACTCCTTAATCCAAAATCTCAAAGGTACAAGCTTGTAAAGAAATGCACATACAGAAACAAATACAAAACGAAATTCAAATAGGTCTCCTAAGGAGTACATATTGGTCCTGCCTGGCATGCAAATTACTAAATCAGATACAGAGACAGATATCCTCACAGATAGAAGGATTCTGAGCAGCAAAAAAACAGAGGGTAGTGAAGAACATCAGTAGATCAGTTACAAGGTTCACCTTCGTACTCTGTATCAGTGCCTGAAGGTGTGTTCTTTCAGTTTCTTTCTCGGTATTGGTATTTGACTTTTGGTAAAATATCTTCTCCCTTATTCACGACTAAACTTCAGGGACAGACTGACAGAAGCATCATGGACATCAACAAAGATGAATAAAATCTTGCACGTGGGATGCAATATTCCGATGCAGGCTGGTCATCAGTTGGGTAGACAGCAGCTTTGCAGTGTGGGACCAAGGGTCCTTGTGGTGAACTGAGTAAACAGTGCACCCCTGCAGCAGTGGAGGCTAATTGTATGCTGTGCTTTAGAAAGACCAGCAGATCGAGGGAAATCATTACTCCCACTCCTGCAACTTCTATGAAGTCAAATCAGATGGTACTGTAGATGTTAAGGAATTGCAGTGGAAGGGAGTGATCAAAGATCTATTTATCAGTAAAACACAGCAATCACAGTGCTACAGCATTATCATGAGTCTGGGATTATACGCAATAAATCTGTGATTTACTCACAGACAACACAAGTAACAGTTTATTGTTTTTTTCTAATGCTATCTTTAAGAAAAATGAAGTTAGGCACTGTGGAATACTTAACCCTAAATATAATTTAATACACATTTCATTTCATATTAAAGGCCATCAGATCTACTTTCTGGAAAATTTTAGGTGCATTTAAAGACTTTTGAAACTTCCATTAAATATAATTTTTCATTTTAGTTCAGTCATTCAGAAAAGATTAGGTTTTCATCTCTTAATTTCAGATTATTTTTTAATGGTAGAAATGTAATCTCATTAAGTAAAATTGTGTTGAAAACTTCTCTTTTGAATGAGAGAAATAATAAAACCGAAATTTTGGAAATAATTTCCAAATATTGCAGATGTTTTCTGAAGGAATGTCTAAGTCATGTTTAAAAATCTCCGTGAAAAAAAAATTGTGTTGTTTACCCTTTTATTACAATAACTGAGATACTGCAAAAACTAAAGTTTTTCTCCACCACCTCACAGTTTTCTCTTTTCTAGATCAGACAACGTCAGGCCCTTCAGCTTCCCCTCTTGCATTGTATAGTCAAATCTTTTAGCATTGCTATTGCTTTTCTATGGATTACCGTTAATTTGCATCTTTCTTATAACAGAGTTTACAAAGGTAAACACTCCATCTCAGATTAATCCAGAAGTGAGCAGAGAAGAACAATCCCATGTTCCATATGTAACATTACTTTTCAATATACCAGCATAACATTTACTTTTTGTGTCAGAATGTCATGTTGTTGACTTTTTAAATGTGATTCAACATCCACTTTAAACTTCGAACTTCTGCAGAAGTGTTGCTTGCTTTGTTCCCGTTTACGTTTTCTATTTCTCCTTCCTAGGTGTAGTACTCAGCATGTGCCTGTATATAGGAAACCTATATTATTAAGAAAAAAGAAAATGAGTAATACGTAGTATATGAAAAATCCTTTTTCTTTCAGAAAGCTTGAGCAAACTTCTCAATCAACTTGCCAGATAAAAAGAGTGAGATAAACAATGATTATCTATAACTACTGATTCACTCTTTTTCCTTTCCTAACTCTGAAAAATCAAAGGCAAATAACATATTCTTTTTAATTTTTAAGTACTCAAAGTAGCCTAGGAAGGTCATAGTTTCTTCATCAACCTCTGCTTATTAAAATTTCATGTATTGCAATTAAAATATGAGGTCTCAGATGATCACAATAGAGGGCATAATGAGGCAAATTAATATCTGGTGTAATTTTATTGCCCTTAACAGTATTACAGCAAGGCTGAATCCAGACGACTGATTTCTAATAAGCTAGTGACATTACTGACAGAGTTTTGGTTTTAAAATAAGGGTCTATTGTCCTAACTTACAATAAAATTTCTTTACCTTTTTTTTTTTTTTATTTATTTTAGATTGTTGGATTGTCTGTACGTATTTTAAATTGTTACTCTTGTACAGCAAATGCTGAGTTTCTCATACAGATTATGGCCAGTGTGTTTGCAGTGTGACAACTTTCATTATTCAACAAACAGAAGAATTTATTCATGATAATGCACCTTCATAATTTTGATGTATCTGCCAACACTGGATGAGAGGAGACTGTGTGGTACAATGAGAGAAAATTATGTTACATCTATACATACTTCAACAATTCAAAGACATGCTAATAGCTGTCTCTCTATAAAGGTCATCAAGATGCTCATGATACTTCCTCTTGAAGAACTGTTGATAGAATAAGGTGGTTTTGGAGGTGTGTCTGCAACCAAAATTGAAAAAATTGTGATCGTTAGAAAATAGTCTATATGGAAGAAATTGCCTGAGCTCACCATTTCTTACTGTATGAGAGGTGTCAAAAATTGTGTGATGGTAATGTGAACTGGTATGTTTGTCAGGAGGCATAAACAAATACCCCAAGAACATTTGTTCTGTGTTTCTGTTAAGATGCTTTATGTGGTCTTTAGAGTACGCTCTGGCTCTATGGGACTGGTCAGCATTTCTAGGTTTTGGAGTTTCACACACCATATTTTATATGGATAAGAAAGAGTTGATGTCTTTTCAGTGATAAGCAGCTTTGATTCACGTTTTCTAGCTGCAAATTAATTCCTGTATGTAGATCAATAGTATTTAAGGCATGGTTTTCTTCTGTTTTCCAGGCTGTGCAGAGACATAGCACAGTGAATATACTATACTTCTGCGCATATTGCAGCAGTCACACAACACTAAAAAGTCGAGCTTCATTACCTATTCCCAGAGATAGGTAAGACCCAAGCTGATCCTGGTTTCTTTTCCTGTGTTTACAGAATACTCCAGAATGATGTATGTGCAATTAACAGGCCTCCTCAGGAACAAATCTGGCATAAGTGATAAAGATACACATTATATCTCTGATAAAGGTAAATGGAAGAATAGGTTAAAGCTTGCACACATTTTGAAGTGGTTGCTTTTTGTTTGCTTTCTTTTTTTTTTACTATCAACATTTCCTCAATTCCATAATTCCATTTCCATATCATTCTTTGTCTCCTTTTTACTATTTTGCTTTTTCCTCATACAATCTTTTACTTTAGGTCCTCCACTGTAAAATCCATATCTAATTTAATAATGTCTATAGCTGTGCTCTCATTCCTTCTTTATTTCTTTACTCCTAGGACAAGGGGTAGACCACTCTTTTATGGTCATAGATTTCACCCCTTTTTGTTAGGCTACCTCTCTCAAGGAACTTGATTTAATTCCTATAAAAATCAGTAAAGAGACTCCTATAGACTCAGTGTCCCCCTGGTGGAACAAGAACAAGGATTGTTGCTTTCACTCTTTACAGTTCAGGGTTTTTTTCTTCTTTCCTATCTTCGCCATGAAATTGCCTATGTTTTTTAATTAGGCATAGAGTTTTTTCATCTTTTCTGCCAATGCCTACATCTTTGTATTTCATTTACTGGTTATCATTTCATGTCATGTTCTCTATGACATTGATTTTCTTAAAAAAAAAATTCTTCTAAAACTCTTATCTGGTCTAATTTAATTATATTTCCCAGTTCCTGTTCCTACTTTGACACCAGAAACCATTGCTAGATTTTTTATGAGAAGTTATTAACATGTTTAGCAAGAAGTGTTAGGTCCAAGAAATGATACTTTAATAAGCCAAGTCAGCTGAATAAAGTCTCTTACCTCTCATTATAATGTTCAACAGTTATGAAATAGAAAATCATTAGATTTTCAACATAGATTCCCAGAGTCCTTTAGAATATACTCTGACACATTCTTTTTGGGCTTTACACAACCAGTAATGTTATTAAGAAATCAGAATAACTGTCCTTAGTACATTTGATTGCCAATTTATTATCTCAAAGAGAAAAATAACAGTTTAAATGCACATCTTTCACTTTCTTTCTCAACAAAACTTTATTCTTCTTCTTTCATAATTCCCAACATTAAATTCAAGTAATCCATAATTTGACGAACTGTGTGTGAGAGAAGCTAATGTGATTTAGATGTTATGTAACTAGAAGACACAAGATTAAGATACAGAAGGGAGTATCTTGGCTTAAGACACATTTTCACACTCTCTCGTGAAGTGACTTTCTTACTACGTCTTTCCTAAGGATTCTTCATCTCAGCATTGCACCTCACACTCCCTTATTTTCAAACAACAAAAGCCAGAGTAGAAGTAAATGGTACGTGTGGGTGAAAATTACATCTTGTTAAGTGGATGTGACAGTAAGTTAATTGTGAGGGAGTATAGGCAATCTTTTCAATTCAGTTGCTAATTATTTAACTTTATTAACTTAATGACATTATTTATTTCCCAGTAATATATTTTTAACTTCAAACAAGATTAAAAAATCCCATCTCATCTCAAAATGATCACTTCAGAGCTTCCCGATCTGTACCCCTGCAGAATTCTTTTCTCTTAAGCAGATTATGACCTTGATAAAGGTAAACAAGTGAAATCGATATAATTTGAGCAAAATACAGCTATATCCCAATGGACCATTACAAAACTCCGAAAAGATGGTTGCAGGTTCTGGTGTCTTTCTGTTTTTCAACTCATATAGCACACAGTAACAGGACCCAGAGGATACAGAAACGTAATTCAATGACTGTCCTGGAAAACTGCTCCAGCCACGGGTATAGATATCAAGGATTCCTATTGACTCCTCTCCTACAGACACTCATGACTTCTGCTTACCTAGTCCTCCAAATTACACGGGAAAGCGTTCTTTTTTTTTTTTTTTTTTTTTTTTCTGGAATTGCTGGGAATCAAGAGATTTGGGTTCAGAAGTCAACGGGCCATGGCAAATCTGTAAGCAGGACTAAATTCTTTCTACTCAATAGTCTATAGATACTGTGCTCTCTATGAATTTTTAGATTAAGACCTATTCAGAGATTCAGGTTTAGACTTATTTGGTTCATATATAACTGAATAAATGAAAATGTCTACAATGTGTACATTGAGATTTAAGACTAGCTCATGCCTTTTGTGATAAAGCTACAGAATATTTGTGTTGTCAGCATTAGCAGCTGTCATTATTAGCAGCCTTTTCCAACAGTTTCCAAATTGTATTTTTATTACTTGCTGTTTCAATGATGAAACTTGGTGTCTGTGTTTTGTAGATTTTCTTTAAAGTTAAATGTCAGATTTACCTGTACAGTCACTGGAATTAAACAGATACTTCTAGACCACTGATCATCTCTTGCTGTAGTAGACAAATTAAACAGACCAGAAGATTTATACCCTAAAAAGTCTATTTCTTTCCATTGATTAAAAAGTACCATATAGGACCAAATTACCTGTATTATCAAATATTGATTAAATAAATTTTAGCCTTAGCTAGCAGATTACAAATAGCCTTACAAGGGCAGAAATTTAGAAATTTAGAAATATTATAAATTTAGAAATTTAGAAGTATTAGAATTTAGAAATATTAGACATTTAGGTGTACAAGCAAGTTTTTCCCAAAACAATCAGGTGCTTCAGGTGCTTCAGGTGTCTACATAATCTGCATAGGACTTTTCACCTTCATCATCTGCTTGATGGGGCAGAGTGGACCCTCAGCAAGCTCACTAGTGACACAAAATTTGGAGGAGTGGCTCATATGCCAGAGGGTTGTGCTGTCATCCAGAGGGACTTCACCAGGCTGAAGAAATGGACTGAGAGGAACCTTGTGAAGTAAAGAAGGAAAATTGCAAAGTCCTGCACCTAGGGAGCAACAATCTCATGCAACACTGCAGGCTGGGGATCAAAAGGCTGGAAAGCAGCTTTGCAGAAAAGCTGGGGGTCCTGGTGGATAACAGGTGGAAAATGATCCAGCAATGTGCCCTTACAGCAAAGATACATAACAGCATTCTGGGCTGTATTAGGAGGAGTGTTGCCGTTAGGTTGAGGGATCTTTATATAAATAGGTATATCTTTATATATAGATATGTATATCTTTATATACATAGGTGTTTAAAGGAAACGGGTGGGAATTGCAATCCCATTGAAAATGTATTAGAACACGAAAACATTTTATAATGAGATGGCCATTCCGCTTACGCTGATTATACCAGTTTCAGTTTAGGTGTAGTTTAGACAGGAAGTATGACATCTGGAGGTGGGATCAGGAAAAAAGGAGAGATTATAAAGAATACTTGCTGTTTTCAGGGTTCTCGTATACAGTCTGAGGACTAATATCCATAAATAAGAACAGACACTTTTCTCATTTCAGCTTTGTTTTTATTCTACTATGTCCCAGAATAACATGGAAAACGAGAAGGGAAAAAAGAAAAACAAAGAAAAAGAACAAACCCACTTCTTTTTTCCTCCCAGCATACATGTCTGCATTTCAGTCTTTTGGCAAAATCTAGGTGTTTTCTTTGTTTGTTTGATTTTCATTAAGAAGTTCCATTTATCAGACCACACATCCCCTGTTTACGTCCACCTACTGAACCCTCTTTTCCACAAGGAAAGGTCCAGACACAGGAGCTGTAAAAGACCTGGGACAATCTAGA
This sequence comes from Stercorarius parasiticus, assembly GCA_013396915.1. Lineage (NCBI taxonomy): Eukaryota > Metazoa > Chordata > Aves > Charadriiformes > Stercorariidae > Stercorarius > Stercorarius parasiticus. Next base: position 29,996 of record VWZL01005149.1, on the reverse strand, counting down.
AGACTGGTTCCCCAGAGAGCAAATCAGGATACAGTCAGAGAGCATTATTCCCACAAACTGGAAAGATCCTGCCACTTTGTCTCCTGGATACTGCAGGATTAAGGGCACTTGACTTTCTCACTATATCCAGTGAGGTTCATTCAGTTTTATAGAAAATGGTCGAAATGAGAGTTCAATTTATGTATTAGCATAGCTGAAGGTGGTCTTTAGTATAGTGTATATTCTAAGCTACAACACTCAGACATGGTTTTACCAGCTCTATATGAATATATAGACATATACCATTACAGTTCAAATCACGTAATATAGGATTGTACAGGATTTACATGTGTTCGTTTTTAATTTGAAATTGGTTGAAAAATTATATGACTTTTTAGATATGATTTTGTCTACTCTTCTTGACATTAAGAAGAAATAAATTAGTTCCCACATTTACTGGATTATTTTAGCTATCACTCTGTAACTGCCGTTTCTGGGAAAAGTGCTATAGTTCTTTAACACTTCACAGGCACCACACGCAATGATTTCAGAAATTGTTGTAGAATATTACCTTCAAATAAAATTCCAACTTTTCTTTCCAATGCAACATCTACTCTCATATTTTTATTGGATCTTTTGGATTTGCCATGTTAAATTATCTGTACTTGTATATACTTGTCCCGCCAAAACCATGACAATAGTCTAAAAGAGAGAGGGTTTTCACACTCTCAGCCAATCAGTGAATGATTGCATATATATTTGCTTAGTATTAATATCCCCCTGAAGAAAGGTAATACAATAAAAATCCAGGCATTCGACAAGTATGAGTCAATAAAAGTCTTACTACTAGAGAAAAGAAATCCAGTGTCCATTCTTACTTGCTACTTTTCTGAAAGAAGGAAGAAAATTTCTTACAGCGTATAGAGCAAGGCCAGAATGTGCCACTTCATTCTCGTTGGTTTCCTTTACCTTTTCATTTTTTTAAAAGAATTTTCACTCTGTGCAATAAAAGAAATCCTGTGCCTCCTGCCAAGATAAACGAAAAATCCTGGTAAATGAAATCACATTTTCTTCTTCCTAACTTTCTGTAAGTGAGATTTGAAATGAGGGAAAAGTTCTGCTTAGACAGTGCTAGTTTAGATAATAGTCTTTTTCCTGGAGATCACTTTTTATACTTTAATTTATAATTGGCCTACTAAAGGTTCTATTGATCATGAAGTAGCACGGTTTAGGATCTTTTTTATGGTCGTGACCTTAGAAACAGTCATATGGAATGGTCAGATCTTAGAAAAAGCCAGGTACTGAAAAATTTCCTTGCATATGAAAACATCTTTCTAAGCATTTGTTTTTAATCATTACTACATTTCGCTTGCTCAGATTATGACTCTTTTTATTTGTGGACATTTATCAAAGTTAACTTCTGGCAGAACAAGTGCTGAGCAGGCAATATACATTTATAGTGCAATTTTCTGAAAGGAGAACTTGATCCTAAAGGAATATGCCTGTGTACTGCATGTATTCTTGTTTCCCTGAGAAATATATTAATCAGTTGGTATTACAGTTCCACTGAATGAAATATCTTCATTCTAACCCCTTTGAAGTGGAACAGTTTCACATATTCTTCATTTATTTTGGACCTCTGTGTGTAGAAAACCTAAAATATTTTTGAAATAGCCTTGAAATAAAACCGTAAGCCAACATAAAGCCCATATTACTCTATCTGGGAGTTAATTTTTCCTTTAACTTAGATGTTACAGGGCTGATAACACTTTTTGTTGTAGTTTCCTATTTTCTTTATGAAATACTATTTTATTTCTTCAGACTCTTGCTAAAATTCAATTATTTGAACAAGAATTTTTCATGTTATATGCATACTTAAAGTTATGAACACAATTAGCAAGGGTTAAATATCTTGGGAATGTCATCCTAAACAGTTCAGTTATATCTGAAAAATAAAGCTTGGGACAACTGATTTAGCATTTCAAACAATTGTCTTGCATTTGTTTTGGAAACACTCAAAGGAGGAACTGGACATTTTTCTGTGTGTTGCCTTTGAGCTGGGAAGCCGTCTATTATCTCTGTGAAAAATATGCTCTAATTTGGTCAATTTTAAGTTATCTCAGTTCTTGTATACTGTGGTCTTTTACGAACAGATTTCCTAACTATTGCTTTTTGATCATCATCTGTATGGATCTAACAACCTGTATGTGTAATCAGGGACTATATAAGCAGTCATCAAGGTGAGATGGTCTTCGTCTTACCTCAGTTGGATTATCTCCAAATGGTTATCTCCAAATTTCTGAAATCAATTACTAATGGTTTTTTAATACTTTGATTCCTCTTGTAGCAACAAACTGTTTCCTGGATTTGATATCTAAGAAAAAAAAGCTTGTTGCCTTGAAATTTAAACTGGATGTGTCTATTTTAGCTAGTACAGTTAGGCTTTACCACTTCTTGCAGTGATCTTCGCACAGTAAGTCACAGAGACTATAAGTAATGTGTTAAGTCTGAATTATAGAAAACTAGCAAGTAAAATGTGAAAGGATACCACAAATCAAAAGTTTTGGGTGTTGCTGATTATCTCCTAATATTTATACCCACCAGGGTGTGTCTATTTATATACCACACAGTGCTACATTTTTAAACTGTGTTCATGTTCCTGTTAGTGAAAAGAATCAGTCCAAAACCATATCTGTACCTTTGTGTGTCTGGTGCTTTCAGGTGTTTTTGTGTACTTTTCTCCCTCTCTAATGTACATTTATGTAAATCTAAAATACCATAGGCTCAATATGGGCGAAACCATTTGAATTGGATAGACGTTTTGAGAAATATTTATGCTGCTCCTGAAATTTATTTTGCCCCAAGGACTAAAGGACAAACATTAGTATGATACACAATAGGATTAATTTTTTTATGTGGAAAATATATATCACTCTAATATAGTCTCACAGTTTTACTAATGTGTCATCTAATACTACTATGATATCCAGTTCCAGGGTGAAAATAAATGTGCCTCACAGGACAACATGCCAGTTAGTAAGTCAACATTTTCCATTTTATCATCATGTTCTTGTTCTAAATATACTAACTCAGCATGTTTGGAAGCTGTTTCTGTGAGACACTACTGCTTTTTAATTCCCCAAATGAGTGTGGAAGGTTTCACCTATCACATTATCAGTGATGTTTGGAATATATTTTCCGTAAGTGTTCGTATTGCCTACTAAAGAAAATATTTATTTCCCTCTTGGATCCATATGACAATGACAACTTAGATTTCATTCATCTCTGAAAGGCAGAGGGTGTTGTGGCTGAGCACATTCCTGTTATAACTGAGTGTGACTGTTCCTAGCCTTCCTTGTCACTGAAGATTATGTCTTCAGCAGTTTTTTTTGATGTTTCTCATTACTTATTTGTGATTTCTGTTTTCATATCCTCTGTTTTAGAAACTGTCATTAAATTTAAACAAAAGCCTTAGATTGAGGTGCAAGCTGAAGACATCAAAAGATTTGCAATACTTCTATTAAACATATTCTAGACTATTTGACCTTGGGAATAATTGCATTGAACTATTGAAGGTTCAATAGAAGGTATGCAATTGAACCTCTGTTGAAGGAGAACAAAATTTTCTTAACTTTTTTTTGTTGCTGTGTTTGATGGAAGACCTCAGACATTACAGATATTTTTCAAGGAACTGCAGGAATCAAAATAAATATGGTCTCAATGTGAGTTTTGCTATTACACTATGAGAAGAATAGGTCTTTGCAGAATCGTTATATAAGCTCACATCTGACCAGTGTTTCTCTCTTCACCAAAAGGCCTTGACTGGACTTTTTTGATTAACTTTGTTTTGGTTTAGTGCTTCTTTATGCTATAGACTGAAAGCTGTTTCCAGTCTAATCTTTTCTGTGTCATACATCCACCTGTAATTGATAATGGAAGTAGAACATTTTTTTTTTATATTTCCACCAAATTACAGTAGATTTATTTGCTGTGCTACCTTACTGCAGTAAAACATTATTTTTCAATCATATAATGTAGTAAAACTTGTATTTCACCTATGACTTTTTGTTGTCTGTTACCAGTACCATTCCATCTATGAAAGTGGTTGTTAGTTCTGTACTTAGGTTTTTTTATGCTCTCCAGTTCTTCATCAGTAATAGTCTATTTAAACCAGAACCTTGAAGTAAATTTGCCATAATCTAACAGATCAAGATTTGAGAGTTTTTAAAGTCATACTGTGTGGAAGGTGAATAGCATCTGTGATAAATGGTCTTGCTTTAAACTTCATTAGTTTTAATAAAAATAAGAATAATTAAAGCAAACAAACAAACCGAAACATGAAAGGCTGACAAACCAATCTGTGAGGGTATAATATATAATGCCTCTGATTAGAGACAAACTTTTATAGGTAAGTCCAGGTAACTCTTTCAATTACAATCTTTTCTTTTAGTTGCATACCCAAATATACAGAAAGGCAGTAGAGAAAGGGTTATAGGTAACAGCTTAATTGAAAAGTCAAAATGTTCTCATCTTTCTTGAAATTTGGCAGGGCTATGCCCTCCTCGTGCTGCATGATCCCTTTGCTATTCCCGTGGTTACTTGTTAGGCTCATTAGAGTCTGGCTGTTAAGTGTCCACAGAACACCCGCAGCACTGCTCAGGCGCTACACAGCTGTGGCTGCCAGCTGGGTTATAGCCGTCGTGCCACTGCCATCGCATGGCGCAAGTCCCCTGGCAGAGCAAGGCTGTCCCCTACCCTCGACTCACAGTTCCCAAGGGCTGCACAAGGGCAAAGTCTAAGTTTTTCCTGGATGATTGTCCTGTGTGCTCAGCACATCTATACTCTGCCAAACGCCTGTCTGTGTAACAAAGATGACATCCCACTGCCATATTTTACATTGATTTATATTCATTTTCAAACTTGCACAAATCCACTTAAATAAGAAGCACGGTGTATCTGGGCCAGACTTAATCATTTAATCTCCAAGTACTTCAGTTTCTGAAGCTTCCAGAAAGTCTGTGAGTAGTTTTGGAGCCCTAATCAATTACATCCTGTTGTTATTGAATAACATTGATTTAAAAGTGCCATTTTTCATCTTGGTGTCACAGAAACTATAAACTATGGGAAGTAAGAATGACTGCAGACTGTGAAGTTTGGTGGCATCTCTGGTCTGACGAAGTTAGCCTGGTAGTTACAAAAAAAAATAAATATTAAAGTTCAATTACATGACTTCAGGTTTAGTGTGCAGTTAGCTGAAGGACACCACTATTGATGTTGACAACAATTTTCTTCAAAGTATTAGCTGTAGCCTGGAAACTTGAGTAGTTGTTCAGACAGTTCAGGTTTACTACTGAATCAGCTGAAGAAGATCATCCCTGAAAATGTAATCTTTGCCTAAAAAGCTGTTTTCTTCTTTTTGTTTTGTTTTGTTTGCTTGTTTGTTTTTCTTAAAGAAAGGTCAAAGCACAGGAGCATACAGGAATTCCTGAACTGACATAAAAAATCGAAGATTGCCAAGATTACTTCAGAAAATGTTGTCTTTCCTACACATACACGACAGTGCATACATAAGGCTGACTTCTGAAAACCAGGCAGAAGAGGCGGTAGAGACAAAGGCTGGGGTGACTTTGTCAGGGTGCCAGTGATGTGGCCAGGACAAGGCCGGGGGGGATGTCAGACCACATGTGGGGATCAGGATCAGACTGGGTGAGGACAATCAGGGTCCAACACAGTTTTATTTTCTAAAGATAAACTACAAATATGCATATGTGTCTCTTGTTCACATAAAGTGAAATAACTGCCAATGGGGCCTTCCTCAGCACCTTTAATGGGATGTGAAAAGCAAAAGTGACATCCCTGATTTGGATTTCTATCTAAGAGGGTCTGGTCTTTTCATAAGTGAGGATTTCCAAGCTATTGCAATGTCAGTAATTCACTAATTATTTTACAAAAATTTAAATTGAATCAGAAAGATCCCCCTGACTGGCTCATTCCACAGAAGAGAGACATATGCAGTAAAGATATGTCAGTTATCTGCTTAAAAAATATTGGGAGAGTGTCATTTAATGCTAGGGAGGATTCAAAAGGGAACTATACATTGTTGTTGGAAAGAAAGAATCAAACAATATATGTGTTTGATTCTTCCAGCATAAATGATATGCCCCTTTATGACTTAGAATATCTTGCAATTGCTCTCCATGTACTTAAATTAGATCAACCTACTAAAGTCATTAGAAGCCCAAGACCTTCTCTTAAAGAAACCCAGTTACAATTAGATGGCTTGAACAACTCCAAAACCATATCCCAGTGTGCTCTCTACTTGCAAATAAGTCGACAGGAATGGATGAGAGGGCCAGTCTAAAGCACTCAGAAACACCGAAATCCAGAGTTAAAAGAGATTGGAAGGACTGGATGGGCCCTACTGGAGTAGATATGTCTGCTATTGATGTTGCAGGTATAGAAGTCACGGCTAACAAGCTTTCTTATGGTACCAAAGTAGCAGGAAAATTTGATACCCCAAACCAATTATTTCAACCAGTTGGGCACTGGACAGCAGGGTATGAGAAAATTTATTCCAACATGGGAAAATATCGTAGAATATGGTGAATTATTTATGCTTTCAACAATGATTATTCATAATCCTAATTTCAGATGTTGACATATTGACTGTCTTTCCTGCAATCTGCTTGGTTTTGCAAGTAAAGGAGAATATAGCAATGTATTCTAGAGAGATGGACCACCTTGCATACCCAGAAGTGAACAGCTTCAAAGCTGTAAATGCTGAAGGTTGTCATGAATACGACAGTCTTGGTTTTCTTGGTGAAGATCAAGGCTTAGAAATTCATAATCCTTGTTTGTCACTAAACCCACTGATTCTTCTTCCTAGAAGAAGATGAATCCATCTTTCTGCTTTGATTTAGTTAAGCAGAATAGCTTTGCTATTGTTTATGTATGCAAAGACTGTATATCAGAACTTCTTGTACTTATATTCTTGTTAATTTTAGGAAAATTCAATGCATGGGCCCTTATCTCACAATACATGTTTTTACAATATCTCAGTGCTATAGATTTTATTTCCTATTCTATCCCCACCTCGTTTAAGCAGTACAGCATCTTAAGCTGTACTCTTCACTTTACCAATCTTTATTCCTTATTTTATTAGATGTAGGTCTCACCTTTGTAAAAGCCTTATTCCAACATGCCAGATTACACCAAGAGTTATATCAGTTAAAGCAGATGGGATAAGCAAAAACTTGTTCAACTTGAGACATTCACCTCATGGGGGGATTGTAAGGCAGAGCTTCCCCTTTACACTTTGGCAAGCCACTGACTCTGCTGTCTGAAGCAGACCAGATCTGAAGTTGCAAGTGTTAAGCAGTTAGATTTGCCCAGACATGCCTAAGTGTGAGTTGGGCAGGAACTGTTGGTAATAAAAAGGAATAGGTGGGCTTGATCGACAGTCGATCTCAAACACTTCTAAATCAAATGGACACTCTTGCGACAGTTCAGGGATTGCAATACATTTGATAAGCATAGGATGGGAATGTCCTTCCTGACACAGCCGTCTCCTGCGGGCATCTCCCAGTACCTAGCGAGAGCTAGGAAGAGTTTGATAATCTCCAGGGTGGGATTTCCAAGGTAATGGCTCTCTGGAATGTGCCTTTTGTTGCCAGCAGAAGCAGCCACCTATCATCCTAGAATTAACAGCAATACATTGGTCTCTGCCAACAGCCTCAGAGATGCTTATCTTTAGTCAGCCATACTTGCTCTAAATTTCTTCAAACTGTACATGGGTAGTCTTCCAAATTCTGGGGGACTCTGTTGCCAAAGGAAGTCAATCATAGAATGGTTTGGGTTGGAAGGGACCTTAAAGATCATTTAGTACCAACCCCCTTTCAATGAGCAGGGACGCCTTCCCCGAGACCAGGTTGCTCAAAGCCCTGGCCCAGACTTCATCTGCAAGGTTCCCTAGAAAGCCTGTAAAATCAGATTAGGATGAGATAATAATGAACTAGGTTGGCGCCCTAGAAAAGTCCCAGGATGTCCGACTTCATTCACCACCAACAGATGGGCCCACTAGGCTGGAGGATGCTGCTTGGACCATCATCTCCCCTTGTCCTGGTATCCGAGGTCTGCAATATCCTGCTGCACCTAAAAATCCTTGCAATTGTTTCTTTGTTACCAGTCAAGGTATTTCTACAACAACCTGGACCCATTCTGGGTCTACTAATCTTTGTCCTTCTTTTAATATGGATCCTAAATGTTTTATTTCCTGCTGACACAGATGAAGCTTAGCAAGAGATGCACAGTGATCTTCTTCTGCTAAAGCAGTACATAGACAAATAGTATTTTTCAAGCAATCTTTGTCTGACTTGCTGGCAAGTAACAAATCATCTTCATATTGTACAAGTATAGAACCTGCAGCTAATGTATTATGTTTCAAATTTTCTCCTTGCCATCCCAGCATGCAATCATTAAATTGGTTAGAATCATTGAGTCATAGAATCATTTAGGTTGGAAAAGACCTGTAAGATCATCAAGTCCAACAGCTACCCTAACACTGCCAAAACCATCACTAAACCATGTGCCTGAGCACCCCATCTACCCATCTTTTAAATACCTCCAGGGACGGCAATTCCACCACTTCCCTGGGCAGCCTGTTCCAATGCTTGACAACACTTTCAGTGAAGAAATTTTTCCTAATATCCATCCTAAACCTCCCTTGGCGCAACTTGAGGCCATTGTCTCTTGTCCTATTGCTTGTTACTTGGGAGAAGAGACCAATCCCCACCTGTCTACAACCTCCTTTCAGGCAGATGTAGGGAGTGGTAAGGTCTCCCCTCAGTCTCCTTTTCTCCAGGCTGAAAAAACCCCTCGCATGACAGTTCTGACCAGTACTAATATTAGGGTCTGTGGGTCTTCCCATTCTTCTTTGGATCCCCTATTGACTCTAGGTGGGGCCATTCCTTCTTTTATCTCTAAGGCTGCTGCATCAGCTGACAATTGTAGTGGCCTTCCTTGCTTATTTTTTCTTCCAGCTTGAACGAGCTCTGGGGCCTTCTTTTACTTATCTAGGTGAAAGTTCAGCTTATCTGGGTGCAAGTTCACAGCTTGCAGCCCAAGGCTTCAGCAAATTTAGCTACTAAAGCTGAGCAAGTTATGCTGAGGAAGATCTCTATAAGTAGTATACTACATCACACGCCATATAGAAAATACAGATTTTCTAGGTAAGATAATTTGTTCTTTTGCCATGTTATACATAAATATAGGAGATATAATTTGAGTAGTGTGGGTGTGTTATCTCACTTAAAAATGTATGGAGATTTCTTATTAAGAGGGGAGTAGAGATGGGAAGCAGTGATGATTCTATTTTTTGGTTCAAGATTTATATTTGCTGTGTTTGTTTAAATCTATGTACCTTCAAATAAGATTTCCATCTACTACTCTAATTCTTTTGGACAGTCATAAAAAATAGAGTGCAATATGAATTTCAGTTGACCTCAAAAAAGTTGGCTATCAAGATCAACAAGGAACTTTTCATGCTGGACATTTTTGGAGTCTCAGAGCTAGAACATCTTTTGCCTTCTAAACTCCCTCTGAAAAGAGGCTCAAATAGAAAACATCTTTTCTGTTAAATTAGTTGAGAGTTACAAAAAGCAACTAATTAAGCTGGATTAATGTAAGTCTGGCAAGCCTTTGGTTCTTTATTCAACAGTTTGCTTCCCTGGTGGAATTTTCCAGCTTGTGAAGTCGGTGACCTTTCCTCATATTAATCCCCCCGAGTAACATTTAATTATGACATCATTCAAAGCAGAATCTTGCAAAATCAGAGTTATACACCTACATTAACCATAAGGATCTATACTCAGTATTCAGACTGGGATACAAACCTAAAGAAAAGAAAGTTAAGAATTTGATCTGTTCTAGAGTTATTTATTGAATGAAAGCTAAAAGCAACGGAAGGCTTCAGACATCAAAGTATGACCTAACTGCTCTTGTACGCTTCTGAGTAAAACATACAGTAAATCTGTATGTCTGCCCCTAGCTGTCAGTTAACCAAGTTCTTAGAATGAGTAATCACATGATTTTCCACTGTTGGAATTCCTGAGATCCCTAAATGTGAGCTCGGGCTATGCTCAGAAGCACCTGGGTTTTAAGACCCGCTAGGGCTGTAGGTATCCCCAGTTCGCAAGTTACTTTTCTTACCTCAATTGCAGGGTCTTAGTACAGACTTTCTTGTAATACAATTTCCATAAGATTTCTCATATTAAGGGGAGACTTTCTTGTAATACAATTTCCATAAGGGTTCTCATATTAAGAGGAGAAGGAGTTGCTCATGCTCATTTTCATTATACAGCTGTAATGGGAAAAATTAGTGCTGTTTTCTGAATATGTTAAGTGGAGCAAAGTTGTGTGGAACCATCACCTGTGTGCAGTTCTAATCAGTCATGTATGAGAAGGGTTAGTTTGGATGTGTCTCCAAATAAGTACAGAGATATTTGAAGAAATGAAGTCCAGTTGTAAAATGAAAGGTGCAAATGGGTTGTTTTGTGTATTCTACCAAAGAAAAAGTGGTTTTGGTTTTATAAAATATTTACCTCAAACTAGTCAATATCAAATATCAGTGTCTACATTGCATAACACTTGATCCAGGTACTGCCTGATACTTATTATTTTTCCTTTTTAGTTCAAAGAGCCTGAAAGATTGAATACTGACTGACTTGCAGTATGATGGTGACAGCATCTGCTGCATGCCCTGAGGTGAGAAAAAAGGAAAGGTCGGGTACTTCACGGTACAAGTGCATTTTATAGGGTAATATCAGAAGACAAGGTAATGTGCAGCGAGGCAAACCTTGGGTGGTCACCTCCTTGAAGCAGACAGCTGCACCTGAAGCCAGATTTCATAAGAGTTCATTTTATTAAAAAGACTGCTCAAGAATACATACACGTTAGAATGAAAAAAACTAAATTATTTTCACTTTAGAAGCATCCAAAGGCTAAGTAGAGACAGGAGCAGTGTTTAGAGAAACAAAAGACAGGTAAATGCATGAAAATACCTTTAACTTAAAGTGCAAAGTTACTGTGGGAACAAATTTATAGAAATGCACTGAGTATACTGAGGTAGAAAATGGGGTGGAAGTCTTTAATCCTCAGAGGGGTAAAGTCAAGAACCAAACCCAACAGTATTTAACATCCTTGACTCAGGTTTTCCAGTGTTATATTCATATAATCTAAGTGGCAAGAACACATATCCAAGATTTAAAAGATCTTTCTTCAGTTTATGACCTTACAAAACAAAAATCTGAATTTGCCTCAGATGAATTTTACAGGCTGTGAAGACGAAAGCAGGTATGATGAATCCACTTATTAGATCTGTACTACTTGACATAGGATAAAGGAATTGTTATCACCACCCTGCACCTCCATATTTTAACATTTATTGGAACAGAGTCTGGACTATAAGAGTATTTTCTGAGCTGAAGATTTAATCATTTGGTTATGAAGACTTGCTCACAGTTTCGGCCCTATTTTAATTTCAGTGGAACTAGTGAATTTTGGAAGAAAATAGTTTAACTTAAAAAAAAAAAAATAGATCCAGTACTGTATAATAATTACATTCTTAAGTTTCTTTCTAAATGTAAGTTTAAATGGTGGTTTCTGTCTTTATAATAAGCATTTTGGTAAAATTTTGTGTTAGTAGATGTTTGTGTACGCTAGTGTTTCACTCAAAAATTAAAAAAGATCCTGAATTTAGAAAGAATAAAAATGTTGTTTATCATTTACCTCCAATACTACAGTCATGTCTGAATCCCAGTAAGCATGAAATATCCTGGAGAGCTCTGTGTGAGCTATAGAACTGCTGTTCCTTGTTCTGTAAAATTTATGTGATAGAATATCTGCTATACCTGATACAGATCTAGAAAAAAAAATAACAAATTGTTTTTCAGAGCCTTCACACACACAAGCACAGAGAAAAATTCATAGAGAATGAGGAATGAGAGACAAAAATATTTAAACTTTGATTGCTGTCTAAGATTTGATCTTTGGTACAGAAGTATAGGTATCGTCACCTCTGGACTATGCTGAATAGTACAGGGTTTTCTTTGATGATCTAAGTATTGCCTTCTTTCACAGATAAACGTCATCAGGGCCATAGTTTTTCTTGCCTTTCACATCTGTTACCTGATGAAGCTGTGGAACAGTATGTATGTGCGGTCGTTTTGAAGTTGCATAAAACTTTAACTCTCTGCTGTCTAATAGTTTGCTTTGATTTTTGTACTGCATTAGGTTGAAGACTTTGTTGGGTGAAAAAAATCTGAAAGTACTCAGACTTTCCAGTTAAAAGTATATTATTATAAAAAAATGACATAGATGATAGAAATAATATTACTGAGCATGAAATACACTGCTTATCTTGCTCTGTCAGAACTCAGGTGCTAAGAAAATCTGTCCATTCCATATATTTATTGTTAAAAAAAGTATTCTGATCATAAAAATACTATGGGTCTTTGGTGACACTGAAGCTTAATGTTGCAAAATATGGCTATTTGAAATGCATTGAAACTGTTGTCTGGTTTTATTTGTCCATTCTTTTACTTCCTCTCTCTGTAGGAACTGATTTTGTTTAGTAAGATCAAGTTGGAAAGCAAATATTTATTAAATGCATAACCAAACCCTGCAGTCACAGGAGAACTGCAGTGCTCACATATTGCAGCTTGGCTACTGTAGGTGCCTTTGTATTAGAAACTACTTTTCCCAAGGGCTGCCTATAATGAAGAAGTCAATGACCTGTAAATTACAACTAAAATGCTCAAGCTGGTCTTGCAGATGAATGCTTTTGATTATGGTCTACAGTACGCAGAGTTCAATTTCTATTTAAAGCAAAGAGCTTTGCGTTTATATAGGTGGGGTGTTTTTTTATTCAAAGGTTTGATATTAAAGTGCATTAAACAAAACTTCCTGATTTAAAATTTTATTGAGGACTTCAATACAAGGAATTACATATACAGTTATTATTTGCTATTTCCAAAACCGTAACCATACGAAAAACAGAAGAAAAATTTAGACTAGATCCAAGGCTATAGTTTAATATCGCTTACTATTACACATAAACTGACAAAAAGAATCTACTTAGCATAATAGAAAAAGTTTAGGCAAATAAGAAAAAAACTCCACTTTCTCAAGAAATTAAGATTAGGCTGGTTCTGAACCCATTAAAATCAAAATGCTTCCAGAAGTAATTTTTGGGTTTTTTTGGGAGCGGGTTTGGGGGGGCAGGAATTTCAGAAAGGGGAAAGATATTTATTTGAGTGGCAGACTCCTTTTTCTAGTCTAGTGATGATGACAGTAACAACCCTGGTCTTTAGAAATCTGAGTGTATGTGATTTCCAAATGGAAAACTCCTTCCTGTACCCTGATCATCTTGTTCTCTTAGCTCAACAAGGCTCTACCTTCCAAAACGAAGATGATGTTTTTAAATGTCAAGCAAAAAGAAATACGCAGGAAGAACTTCAAAAAACATTCCAAGTAGTTTAGTTTCCAGAGCAGAACAAACCAAGGTCTTGAGATCTTGAAGTGAAATGGAATTGCTTCTTTCAGTCACCTCTTGCTGTACATTTACTTTTTTATATTAGATTAATTTTTTTAGAAGTTGAATCTTTCTTTTGGATAGTAATTACTCAGGTCACGTGCATGAAATTCAGGAAGTGTCTCAAACTGATTCATAAAAACGCATGTCCTTGACTGGTATAAACATGAAAACAGTCTTTCAAAATGCATGGCAAAAGAAATATATTTCACAAAGAAAAATTCAAATTTAAAAAATACCTCAACATCATAGTCCCCTCATATTTCCTATTATCTGTTAAACCCTGGATTACTTTTTATGTTGTTAGTTTTCATGTTATAGGAAACACAGAAGGTGAAAGAAGTTGAAAGGTTGTCTAGGCTTGTTAGCCTTATTAGACAGAAAACAAATGTTTGGAATTGTATAGTAGATATTACATTTATACTTCCTCTATTTTGATAAAAGTATCAACTAGTGAAGCTGCAGAAAACAACTTTTGAGGACAATTTATGTCATGCCATATTAAATATCACCATCTTTACAGGTGACTTCTAGTCTTTAGAAAGTAAGTGCAAAGTAACTAGTTGTGCTTTTGATCTGTTTTCTAATTTAATTGAGAATTCATGAACATCAGAAGAGAACATCTTCTGAGAAGAGCACAAGCAGCTACAGGCAAGTTGGCACCATTTTTTCTCCAGCTTATGTAAAAAGAATTATGTATGTATACAGTAGAATACCCTGAAGGTAAAATGCGGTTAAAAACCCAGTCCATTTCAAACAAGAAAGACAGAAAGGAAGATTCATGGAGGAATAGAGGAGTAGAAGAGGCAGGACCTAGAAGATGACAGGACCAGAGAAACTTACAGAACCAGAAAAAACTGCCTGTGAGACTGGAGAGCACTAGTAGTTTAGAGATGTTCTGAATTCGACTGAACACCATAGCAGAAGAAAGCAGATGTACTCATAAGTAAAACTACTTTTTGTATGCCGCTTTTTAAAATGTTTTTTAAATTAGTTCAGAAGAAAACATTTCGATAATGATACATCACAATGGTGGGATAAGGATGGGTAGGAGAAGCTGCAGGAGAGGCTTTGAAAATGGTTTATAGCTTCTTTCGAAAATGGCAAGTTTGAGCGCCAAATAATGGGGGGAAAAATGTCAATCTCCTGTATCAAACATCAAACAAAAATGTTTACAAACTTCGTCAAGTATTCTCTTAGCATTTTCCTGTTATTAATATCTTACTAAGACATTTTCTGTCATTGACATTTTCTTTCAATTAGTCTTAAAAAAATTTTAAAGGGAAGTACAGGACAAACAAAAGGTGACAGATCGAAAGTTCCCAGGAAACAAATATCCTTTTGGCACAGAACAGGGGCAGTTGAATGTAAAAAAAAAATCAGGAAGTGTTTAATGCAATAGGATGTTGTGCTGTGGTAAACAAAATTTATTAGTGGTCTGGAGAAAGAAGAGGTAACAGCAAAGGATTGATAGAGTGAAAAAAAGATGAATAATACAGGAGAAGAAAAGCACAGATGATAGGCTGTCATCAGGATCTGGAGGATAAGGAACTCACATGGGAGCCTGGAGAGAGACCTGGCAGATACTCTTATATCTGTTAGTGAAATACTTTGTTAGTTTAACTCTTTGCCAGGATCCTCTGTTCCCTTCCTGTGCCATGTTTCCCAGAAAATACTTCAGGAGAGAGTTTTCGTTCGGTATTTATGTGAAAGAATACGATCAAAACACTAGGAAAGATAAGGGGACTTTCAAAGTTAAAGTCAGAAGCTCTTAACACTTTACCTAAACCCACTAATAGGTCCTATCCTAATTGTTTAGGTGAAGAAAAAAAAGCCTTAACTTACATTCATACACATATTTAAGAGCATATACTTGGTCTGGTCAAAAGAAATTCCTAATTAACCGAGGCACCTCATTCTGATTGCTAGTAAAGTTTGCTTTTGTATGAAAAGAGTCTTTTTTCAATGCTAAAAAGAGATGTTTTTCTGTAATAGTTATACATACTTTAAATTCTATTTATTTTTCCTAATGAAGGATTTTGGAGGAAAATTATGTTTTTAATATTAGTCGTTTGTTTTGTTGTTGAGTTTTGTGCGTATTTAATTAAGAACAAAAGATACTATTCAGTGATGATGAGAGAAAGTTGAAGTGTTCCTCTAACACTAACAAGTCTCTATGAAATAAATATTACATAGTTTTATATTGTATGGTTGGGCCAAAATACGTAATGGAAAATTGTCTGTCTGTATTTCAAAAGACGACCAGCTGGGCATTCCATTGCACTGCTGAGCAATCTCAATTTATGAAGTAATGCAAGCAGCTCAACATGTGTAATTTATAAAGACAGTTTAAAAAAAAAAAAATGAAGGAAATTTGTATTCTCAGGAGTTTGGGCAAAAAGAATCCGTATTTTCTTTGACATTACAGTTCTGTTCCTTACACTGCAACCCACAGATTCCCTAAGATCAGATAGTGTGAAGCTAAACCATTAGCTTTTCATAAGCTTCACAACGAGAAGTGAATCCATATCTGTTTCCAAAAGAACAGGAATCTGGAATGAATTAGGATGTGTTTTCTTTGCTGCATGTTGTGCTTCAAGAGACTCCCTCATCCCTTTGTGGTGTGAATATTTTCCAACATTAGCCATATCTGGAAACTGCAGAGCAGAGGGCTGGACAGTATTTTATTTTCTCTTCATCCAAGCTGATTTTGGTCGCAATTTTGTTCATTCTTTACTTGCTTTCTTTAGTCTATTATAGTGTGGCACAAATTACATTCTCTATTGTGCTTGTCTTTCAACAGACATATTTCATTATTTTTTTTACTGTATTTCATGTGGTAGAATATATTTTTAGAAAAACTGTCAAAATAATGCAGTTTTTCTCTCATTGTTATTTTTGAACTGCTTAGATAAAGAACAACTGAATTTACCCTGGTACAAAATATATATAAGCTGGGGTGGAAAAAGTAAGCTTTTTGAGTCAATTTCCCTTCACTGCATCACTGAACGCTTACAGGTTAGAATTTTAGAATAAAAGAAAGGGAGCCTTGATTATATAAAGAAAGTGTTTTCTCTAGCTAGCAGCAAAGACTGCAAATCACTGAATTACATGAACTCGGCATGCTGAAATAAGTCTGTGTGTGGTCCAAACAGCAGCCAGCAGGATTCCTTGGAAGCACTTCTTTTTCTTGAGGTTGACATAGAATAGCTCTTTGAAGACTGAAGTCTGTATTTCCTCTGGCTTGTGGCTTAGTACAGATGACATTGAGGGTACTAGGAAAAGCCTCTGCTACTTTGAGGGTGTCAGAGCCCTGGCACAGTCTGCCCAGAGAGGTGGTGGAGCCTCCTTCTCTGGAGATATCCAAAACCCACCTGGATGTGTTCCTGTGCAACCTGCTCTAGGTGACCCTGCTCTGGCAGGGGGGTTGGACTAGATGATCTCCAGAGGTCCCTTCCAGCCCCTACCACTCTGTGATTCTGTGATTAACTTGACTGCAGGTCTCAGGAGTTACTCAGGCTTGTGTTAGCCTAAGCTGACTTCACCTTATTTTAGTTGTAACTAAAAATGGCTAGGAGGCAGCTCACTATTATTTAAACTTGTTTTAGCTTGGCTCTGTGTGGACCATATACAGTAAAATTCTAGCAAACCCACCTGGTCACTAGGTAACAAACATTAACTTTATGTCAATTCTGGGAGGCTATTGTGTAATTTCAGTAACAGCCAACGAGTGAAGGTAGTCAAACAGTAGCTAGGAACCAAAGATGGAGGAATTAAGACTGACTCTATTAGAACACACTTCAAAATAACCCCAAACTGGCCCAGGATTGAGGTGGAGGAAATCTGTACCATGAACAGCACAAATCTGATGATGTGCTTATGATGCTGATGAGTTGTCCTAGTTGCTACCACCATCACCACCCCCAGGCATCCTCTGGAGGAAGGTGGGAGCTTGTCAGAACTGGAAGGATGAGCACAGAGTTATAGAAAAAAGGATATATATTAGAAAGTTTCTGTACATTTGTCTTAACCACCTCTATAACTTGCAGGTGTACATCTTTGTAACTGGGCTAATAATAACTGCTGTATTTTGATTTGGCTGTAGAAACATTGGTTGGACTGGGACTACTCTGGACTAACCAACATGCTGACCTGTCTTCTGAGGTTATGCCATCTGACTGCAGCACACTTATAGCTATCATCTGAGATCAAACGATCCTTTCACCACTAATGGCAGTGAGGCACACTGCGGAGGGTTGACCCCAGCCAGCATCTCAGCACCCACACAGCTGCTCACTCACTTTTCCATTTCCTAGCAGGATAGGGGAGAGAACAGGAAGAGCAAAAGTGGGAAGATTCCTACATTGAGGCAGTTATGAAACAACACAGTTTAACAAATAAGGAACGAGGGGGAAATCCCCCAAAACAAGCAATTCAAAGGCAATCACTCACCACCTCCTACAAGTGGACAGGTGCCCA
Source organism: Stercorarius parasiticus (assembly GCA_013396915.1). NCBI lineage: Eukaryota > Metazoa > Chordata > Aves > Charadriiformes > Stercorariidae > Stercorarius > Stercorarius parasiticus. The sequence continues at coordinate 11,950 of VWZL01005149.1, read as the reverse complement.
GCCACTCTCTGAGTGGCAGCCTTGGAAGACCTCGGATGACCAAACGTGCCCAGGTTTTATTACTGGCATGACACTAATGCTGAGCATGCAGATTACATGGAGCATGGCATGCAATATCCCTTTGGCTGGCTCAGGTTAGCTGTCCGAGCTGTGTCCACTCCCAAATTCACACATACCTCCAGCGTACTTGCTGGGGTGACAAGGTAGGGAAAACAGAAAGCCTTGACGCCGTGCAAGCACTGATCTGCAACAGCCAAAACATTGATACATTATCAACAGTCTTTTAGTCACAAATTAAAAACATAGCACCACATGGGGTGCTGCGAAGGACATTAATTCTGTCCCAGCCAGACCCAGTACAGGAGAAAGTAAGAGGACACATCCCCACATATCTACATCCCCATAATACTCTCACACCCAAACATGTTCAGTTTAGGGACGTCCCGAACAACTGTGAGTTAATTTCCACCTTTTGCAGTAGTATAAATTGAATTCTTCTCCTGTACTGATGTAAATATATACTAGAATTTAAAATGACATGTTATTTTAAGGTAAATCAACATAATTTGATGGTGTCACTCAACTATGAAGGCTAAAAGTAATTTCCATTTGTTTTTGATTTATGAAAATGTTTATTTCTGAAGTAATATGACAGAGTATAAGCAGATTATATTTATCATCACTAAAAGTTTTTTGGTCTAGACCCACAGTTGGTATGACTTTTATTTATTATAGAAAACTATTTTTTTGTATAATACCACTGAAATTAAGATCATTTTTTGAGGATCAATTCATGGGTAATAAAAATTAAAAATTAATGATGTTACAGTTCACATGAATTTCTACTGAGAAAAAATTATCTTCTACCTTAACAATTACTTTTGTCTAATGTCACTAGGGGAGCCATTAGAATTCATTTCATGCTGCATCAGGTATGAAATTCCTCTATATAAGACATGAGTTTACCAAAGTTAGATCATATTAGACTAATGTGATATTCTTTTTCTAGACAAAGTAAATGATGTAGATCTAATCTATGTGAACTTTGATAAAAATTTAAAATTTAATGTACAGGAAGTCTACTCAAGATAGCATCAATATAAATACTGGGGAACACCTACATCACCCAAAATGAAGGTTACAGGATCCTAAATGAAAGACAAATTTTCAAGATGGAAAAAGTTAATAAAATTAAGGATAGGTGTTGGTACCAATGCCCAAAGCTGTGTCAGGAAAATAAAGAGGTCCATCCTGATGAAATTTGCTAATAAAATAGATATGTTAATCTCAAATATATGGGGGAGGACTGGAAAATCTGCATCAACTTGGTAAAGGGATAATAGTACTAAGACAAAAAATAGTTACTAGAAGACAAGCAGCGTCATACTTTGAAGGACAAAGAGTGGAGATCATTGGTTGGACTCAGCTAACAAGGGAAAAAAAAAAAAAAGACTCGTGTTCACAGAAGACTGAACCACCAGTGGAAAGGCTAACCTACCCCTAGCATTTATCAGGCATGCTACAATTCTATTAACTAGTCTCTGAAACAGAGGCACCTTTTCCCATGTGAACACACAGAAAAGCTATTTGTATTTTTATTCCATTTATCTTGCTTTCTTACAATGTAGACTAAAATGCTTGGTTCTCAAAGTAAGCAAAATCAAAGAAGGAGCTGTTAGTATAAAAGCAAATGAATACAAAATGACTGAATGAATTTGGGTTGAAAAAATATCAGTGGGGAGGGGTCTGAAATAGTTTCCAAAAGAAGAAAAGCACCTAGATATTACTGCATTTTTAAGATGTAATTTAATTAGTTTCTGACCAAAAGAATGAGATACAATTGCCTGTAATATAAGACTAGACTTGGAGGGAGAGATTCTTCCCAGTCTTATGTTTCTTATTTTAATAACTGCCAAACCTGAAAATGTTTATGTACAAAATCAAAGCTAGAATTGGCACTTAATGGAGTGTGGATGACACCTGACGACTTTCTTTAAAAAACCCCAGCAGTGTATTCATTCCTTTTTATTAGGTTGGAGTAAGGCAGGTGTAGTTATCATCTCCATTTAAGCACAATATTCTTGTGGCATTGTTCATCCTTCCTACCTTCTGGCAACCATAGCAAGAGTTCACACACCTTGACTGTATCTATATTTGTATGTATGTGTATGTTACATGTACAGGCAAAGACAGCTTTCTCCAGCATGACGTATTAATGAAGAAACCAATGAATCACAGTTGCCTAAGTTATGTGAGACCTCATGACATGAGATTCCTTTTTTACTGACAGTGAGAAATGCAATATATACTGAATGAATATTTCTTTCAAATGGCTGTTGGTAGAGGGTGCCAGTGAACTTTACCGAACATACCAGTTAAGACACTTTTATGCATTGAACAAATCTATGTATTTCAGGTGTTCTGGGATTTTTTGGTCGTTTTTTTTTTCCTTTTTTTTTTTTTTTTCCTCCTTCTGGAACTTTTCAGTAGATCAAGGAGCTATTTTCAGCCCAGAAAAGTACAGTAAGTGAACAGAGAAACTGTTGTTCCTGGTAACTTGGTTGGACTTACCATGTGGATTGCAAAAATCTTACGTGATCCACATTTACTTGGATATTACCAGCAGCTGAACAGAGAGTGATATGAAGAACACACAAAAAGAGCACTTACTGCCCTCTGGGTATAAACAGGATGGGGTGACATACATTATTTGAGTGTAGCAGTGGATTTCATAACGAGCTATAGCCAAGAGTGGATGGTGAAGTACTTCACCTGCATCAGACTTTTCTCAAGCTGATCACAGTGCGATGTGACAGGCAGCTCTTTCTTCCACCGCCCTTATGTAGAATATCCTGCAGGGATTAAGTCTATCCCCTCTCCTCATTAACACATCTAAGACCCCCATGAGAGGACATTTGACACCGGACTGTAATACTTCCAGTAGCTTCATAACCCTTGATTTTGTGTTTGAACAGTGACACTGCTGACAGCCTGACAGATATTACTACGCTTGATTGACAAGAATTAATCACCTAGACAACTGTTGGTTTAATATTAACTGTTCCAAGATGCAGAAAATGATTTAAAAAGATAGCGGAGATAATGGCTTTTCCCTCCAACAAAGGAAACTTTTCCTGTGTTGGCAACAAGAAAACTTAAAGGTTTGTGACAGTATAATTTCACTGTATTTCATAAAGCAAGAATATTGATAATAACATAAAATTTTCTACCACTCATCTGCAACAAAGAACTTGTAGTGTCTGATCTTTGTATCAGGACTGCTGTTATTTATTTCTACCATTTATTCAAGTAGAAGGCTTTGGTTTATTCAGTTTCCTAAGAAATTGTCTGGGGTTTAGGCAGAAATCTATTCCTTTTGTGAATACAGCACACCTTCTTATTGTCTGATGGTTTGAGGGTAACAGTGTTTCAGAGCAAAAAAACCTCAATAAAACTAGATCTTAAGAAATCTGCCTTGTTAAGCATATGCTTATTTGACATAGCAATATATTATGGACATACTAATGCTATTGTAAATAGACTGTTACTTATAATTAATAATGAGCTTACAAAAAAATGGCCTTGCTGTATCAGAATCATTTAGGTTATTTATTGGAATGAAATCTTTCGTTAGTAATCTAGGCCAAGGTTCAATTGTAATAACTCTAACAGTATGGTAACAGAATAATAGAGTAATGTTCATGATGATTTGATGTAAATTTGGATGAGTAATTTGGGCAGTCTGTAAGAATTATATGCATGACATTTTAACCAAATATAGTTTAGGTGATGCTTAGAAATGAATAGGTAAAGAATCTCTTTTAATTTATGAGTGAGTTTAGAAATCTTTGATACTGTGACACTGTTTGCCAGCAAATTATCAGCCTGTTCCTAGGTCAAAAGATAAAGTTTCTAATGCAAATATGGGATTAACAAATTTGGGATAACATTTTAACATTCCTGTGTATTTTATAATATGATGAGAGCCAACAGCTTTGACTATATAGTATTCAAGGGAGAAAAGTAAATCTGTCTTCTTCATTTTCTTATTAGAAAATAAATAAAGTTAAAGCATTAGATTAAAATATTCCAGGATTATTTCCTTTTATTGTCTCCAGGAAGCATCTTGGCCCAAAGATTATTGTTGTTTAGGTGATAGTTCATAATGTCCAGACAGCTACGTAGAGAAGTTATCAAAAGAAATAGGTCAAGAATGTTTTGATATGTACAAAAAGATCTGATGGTTAACCTGAATCACTCAAATCACTTTGAACTGTTCATTTAAGAACTTCAACAACAAAACCAAAAAATCTTCCTTTGAAGGAAAAATTCCTGTTTTATGAGGACAGATTCAATAATTTTCTTTTGGTGGTATTCTGAGAAACAAAGACCAAAACCTGATCAGACACCAAAATACAAATGTTAATAAAGTAATGAAAGATTATGGAAAACTGATACCACTAGACCCATCTTTTCAATGGCTCTATCAGTAGGTGATTGCAGCAGTGGAAACTGTTATCTGAACCAAAATAACATTCAGTTATTTTGATAATAAGAAAGTCTTTCAAACAGTAAGGTAAGTGAACATTTCGCATGTGAAGAGTTCTGTGCGGGTAGAAAGGTTCAGAACATCAACTTTAAAACAGAATTTCACAGATTTTCTTGGCCTTCCTTATGTTAACAATCTCTTCATTGATTACAGAAAATCTTTAAACCTCATACTGTAAATTATCTTGAGTTTTGACATAGACCAATGTAAAAATTGCCATAGCTTATTCTTCTGAGACATTTATTCTCAGCGATTTTCAGGACGAATCTTACACTAACACTAGGCGATGATCCTGAAACAATTCAAAGAGAATTTAATTTTCCTCCTTAATTCCTTTCTCCTCCTGAGAAATGAATTGAAATAAAATACGACCTCTGAGGTGAACAAATCCTAGTTCTAGAGGCACAGTTTGTGCTTGGAGATTGCCTTTTTTTCCAAATCCGATTGAAAATAAAACAATCCTTCTTGTGCGCATTTGTTGGTTCACGTCCAGCCATAAGCTACTTTATTTGACCTAATCATTGTACGCTGTTGTTTTCCTGAGATAGTGGATCTGCAACTGTCATAACATGACAGGTTTTGTTCAGTATTGCAGAATATTTTTGCAGACTGATGTCTGATGGTTTCTCAGCATCTTTCCTGTTACTCCATTCAATTTCATGTGGTGTTGAGTTAGTTGAGTTTCTTCAGCTTGTTACTTTTTATGTGAGGAGAGCTGAAGCCAATAAAAGAGGTTTATAATGCATTTTCTAGAGAGTAGCCCATATGAATCATTCTACTATGCTATCATCAAAATATAAATTCTGGAATGATACAGGTAGCCTCAATATTACTTGAATTTTTCTTTTGATCATATCATAGTATAAAGACATGATAAAAACAATGTTGTAGTTGCCTCTGTTTTCAGGCAGATGAAAATAATTGTGAAGAGTCCAACTGAAACTACAGGAGAGTACTAGATACACAATTTAGCAATCAACTGATTGGATTTATGATATATGTGACCCATTATCAGGAAAGGGGGCAAAATGGGACACTATTTTTGGTATAAGTTGAAAACAAACATCCAGCTTTCCTATTTCTGATGCTTCATGTCCCATATTGCCAGAAACTGGTAACTTTACAGAGCAGAATAAAAGTACTGACAATTATTAAAAACATCATCTTCCAGAACATACACACTGATTAACCTTCCATACCATGATTTTCATGGTCCTTAGTGTAGAACATGGCAATCAGAGATGCTGAACACTGTGGGATAATTGAATCAGTAAGGGATAACAACAAAGGGATGATTTCAATAAAAAGAAGTGATATTTGATTGGACTTCTGTTCTGCTTTGGGACACAATTAATAAAGAATATAAGGCATGTTATAGAACAAAAGCCAATCAAAACAAGTGTCTGATGAAAAGATTTTAACAAACTAATTGAAGATTTTTAATGAAGTTGAAGGTTTGTCTGATGAGGTAATGAGGTCTGTGAAAGGCAATTAAATTAGAAATGTCAAAATTTATATTTCATTAAATCCTAAAACATTTTTCAAAAACCCTCATTTATCACGTATTATTTGTGTTAAAATTTGTCTGGCCATAGGTCTCAAAATTCAGTTTCAAGTGAGGAATTACCATCAAAGAGCTGTATTGATTGTAATAGGGTTCAAAAGAATTGGATAGTACATTTGTAAACAATTTTTTATAAATAGTCTGAAGGAAAACACAAGACCATGATTCACTTTCTGAGTATAAAAATACCTGATGGCAAAATGTTGACGCCACATGAACAAAAATTAGAAATAAATTACCCATAAATTATACATTTTATCACCAATAACTTCCATTTTAACAGTCCACCAAACCTGTAGTGCATTCTGGATTGATGAATATTTTTGAACCCATACTGAATTTATTTTTTCTTTCTAAAACTGATACTCTTTTTCAATTCAGGAAATACCATCAGTTTTGATATCTTGGAGTCATAAAATTTATGAACCACAATAAAATGTTTCAGTTGAAGAACTCAGTTACTGGGAGTGTATTTAGTTTTCTTTGTTTTGTTAAACTTGCTTTAATGTCATGTTTCAGCTCAATAATTTCTTAGAGACTTCAGATATACCTGTGGAAAAAAATTGTATATATTTTGATGAACTTCTTTTCTTACATCAGAACCATAGTAATACCCTTTTCCAGAAAGAATGACAAAAATGAATATAATTGATTGCTTGTCACAATTACAGCTAACTACTCTAATTGCAATATTAAAAATTCCCTTATAAGCATCTCGATGTTAAAAGTACCTTCATCATAACTTTCATTATTATGCCTTAGAGGAATAAATATTCAATAAACTGCAACCAGATTATTAACCAGAACTTAAACAAAACAATTTGTTATTGCAACCAGATAAATCAACCAAATGTCAAGCAAAAGAAGTGAGGCAAACGCAGTACCCTGAAGGTCAATGGTCTCAGGAGGACTGTTAACAGAGAGTAAGTTTTCACTTAGTTACCACAGAGAATTTTCTGTTTCAGAGTTTTATCTCAGTAGTTTGAAACGATATCAACTCAGTGTCCGTATTTTGTTGGAGCTGACAAATCTTTCTTCTCACAAAATGATTTGAAACTACAGTTTGATTCTAGAGTAATTTCATTGAAATGAAAATCGAAAATATTAACTAAAATGCTCATAAATTGTTATATTGCTAAAAGCACCTGCATAGCATTGACAATAAGCCAGACGAAACTACATTATGTTATCTTAGGAATGTGAATTTACCGTATAAGCTGGAATTTGTTTTACTCATACTTCTTCAAGAAATGATGAAGCTGAGAATATTTTACAACAGATTAGAATTACAAAAATGAGCTTCAGAGCACAGCTAAGTCCCCAGTCTGGGGTATATAATACTTCAAAGCATGCTTTGTGGTAAGGAATTATGTTTGTTATGATGAAGACCATAAGAAATCCTTTTTTGTACTAGTTTGGGTTTTTTCCTCTCCTTCCCATTTTATTTTTTTGCCAAAACTAGAATAAAGAAAGAGTTTTGTTTTGAAGTAAAATCAAATTGCTCTGTTTCTGATCCAATTTCCTTCTCTGACTTCTTTATTAAATAACAAATTATTTCCTCAGTAAAATAGTTTTCAATCTCAAAGAAAGAAACACAGACTGTATTTTCTTTAGAGAAGAAATGGGATAGACCGTAAATTCTTGAAAGAAATTAATTTCTGGGATAATAGATTTAGTTTTACATGGAAAGTAAATGTAGATGTAAAGTGGTGAAGGGAAAGGGAAATAAGACTGTGATAAAACGTTTCCAGAGTAGGGTGCAATGTTGTATGAAGAAATTAATAGATGTCATTTTGTTTGTATAAAATTAAACTCTAAATATGAAAAAATGCCATTATAAGTAGTAAAAATGTATTTTTTTTCTTCACAGTAACATAACAGATTAGATTTTGCTGCCATTTTTTCACTTACTGCACAATCAGTTTATAGTATTTTGCACTACTGCCATCACTGATATGATTCTTGTCTCTGAAAGTGGCAGCAAAATTGAGCAGATTCTGAACATTCAAGACTTCATGAAACTGATTTGGGAAGCTACTGGATTTGTTTACAGAAGCTAGAGAGCAAAAATCTCAGTCTGTACAACCAGTAGATCATATGTGGTACTGCAAACTTTTCCACCATATTCCAATTACATGCTAAGTACATGTGGTGGTTTGACCCTGGCTGGACGCCCAGTGCCCACCAAAGCCGCTCTGTCACTCCCCTCCTCAGCTGGGCAGGGGAGAGAAAATACACTGAAAGGCTTGTGGGCCAAGATAAGGACAGGGAGATCACTCACCCAGTACCGTCACTGGCAAAATAGACTCGACTTACGGAAATTAATCTGGTCTATTACCAATCCAATCAGAGACGGGTAATGAAAAAATAAAAGCTAAACTTATAACACCTTACCTTCATCCCTCCCTTCTTCCCAGGCTCAACTTCACTCCCCATTTCTCTCCCTCCTCCCCCCGAGCAGCACAGGGGGACAGGGAATGGGGGTTGTGGTCAGTTCATCACACCTTGTCTCTGCCGCTCCTTCCTCCTCAGGGGGAGGACTCCTCACACTCTGCCCCTGCTCCAGCATGGGGTCCCTCCCACGGGAGACAATTCTCCATGAACTTCTCCAACATGAGTCCTTCCCACGGGCTGCAGTTCTTTATGAACTGCTCCAGTCTGGGTCCCTTCCATGGGGTCACAAGTCCTGACAGCAAACCTGCTCCAGCATGGGCTCCTCTCTCCATGGGGCCACAGGTCCTGCCAGGAGCCTGCTCTAGCGTGGGCTCTCCACAGGGTCACAGCCTCCTTTGGGCATCCATGTGCTCCAGTGTGGGGCTGCAGGTGGTGATCTGCTCCACCGTAGACCTCCATGGGCTGCAGGTGAACAGCCTGCTTCACAGTGGTCTCCTCCACAGGCTGCAGGGGAACCTCTGTTCCAGCACCTGGAGCAACTCCTCCCCTCCTGCTTCACTGACCTTTGTGTCTGCAGAGCTGTTCCTTTCCCATATTCTCACTCCTCTGTCTGGCTGCTGCTCCCCAGCAGGTTTTTTTTCCCCTGCTTAACTATGTCATCCCAGAGGCACTACCACCATTGCTCATGGGGTCAGACTTGGCCACCGATGGGTCCGTTTTGGAGCTGGCTGGTATTGGCTATGTCAGGCGTGGGGGAAGCTTCTGTCAGCTTCTCACAGAAGCCACCTCTGTAGCCCCCCTGCTACCAAAACCTTGCCATGCAAACCCAAAATACTACTTTTGCAATAGATTTTATGTAGTATATAGCAGACTTCTCGATCTATGATTAAGTATGAAAGGCAACAAAATCCATACTTTAAAGTCATTCAGTAATAGCATTACTGTAATAGGCTATTGGTTCGACAGTATAAGCTCTGAGATCCAAATTCCTCTAAAACACATTAATTTTACTTCATTGATACTCTTTGGACTTCAGTAGATTTTTTTTGTTTTTTATTTACACTAGTATGAAAAAAAGTCAGTTCTGGAATGAGCTTGCTATGCAAGTCATTGACTAAAAGGTTAATCATCTTCCTCAGATTCTCCCACTGATCAACACTAAAAAAATAAAGATATTATAAACAACAGAATGTTCAATAAAAACTTGAAGATTATGGGTAATACGGTAGGAACAGTAGTAAGCCAGCAGTATTATCCTAAGTTATTTGATTTCCAAATATCTAAAAGGAAATGTCAAAGAGAAATACAAAACGCAAGATAGGTTTTTTAAAGATCCGCCCTTCAGAATCAAAACTTGAAAAAAGCAAAAGAGTTTGATGCATGTAGTATTTAGTAAGAAGTTATCAGAGGATTATCAAAATATGTACAAGCTTCTACATTTTGTTCTGTAGATATTTCCCTTTAAATAAAAACAGATTTTAAGTTGCTTGGATTTGTTTACTTGAAATGATAAATTATTAAACACAGATATCGGGTTTAGTTGACGTTTGTACTGCGAGTTATGTTTCAAAAAGTAAAATGTCAAAAATTCAAATTTCAGACATAAATACTTATTTTTGAAAAAGAGATAAAATAAAAGGAACAAGGCTGATGGTTATTTTGGGTCTCATGTACCAATATAACTGTTTTAAACATGCATTCAGATATAATGAAATTATATTTCAGCAGGATAGTTTCAAAAATAGCTAGTTCCTTTTTTTAAGGTACCAGGGAAACCATTAGAAAGAATGCTACAATTAAAACATTAAGATGTTCTTCACTTCCCTCTTTTTGCCATTGAAAACTAAATATTTTCTTATGTGAAACTCCAGCTGTATTCATGATCTAGGTAACTATTTTATTTTACTTTATTTTATTTTATTTTATTTTAATTTTATTTTATTTTATTTTATGTTGTTTTATGTAACAGAAAATGTAACCACTTGGTAGAGCTTCAAAATACTTGAAGATCTAGCATCATTACGAAGCTTTGATACAGAAGCTATACGCATAAAATACTACTAATACTCTTTGCTGTCATCCTAGTTTTAATTTCAGTTAAAAAAATACAGAAAGCTTTACTCTTCCTTTCTAAAACAATCTCATATTTATGTGCTATAGGTCCAAAATTAGGCTAACACACTTTCAAAAAGAGTTAGTGAACACATACCTCTTACTTAGAGTTCAGCATAGAGTTAAGAAGTTGCTTTTCGCAGACTGTATACAACGGAGGTGCCAAAAAAGGGAAGAGTGAATGCATGTGAATATTAGTTATAAATACTATTTAATTTAGCACTGATTGACAGACTGTGTCTGATCACTTTTTCAGTTCAGCTGAGCTTCCATGTCTGAAAGCTACAAGGAGTGTCAAGAGTGGGTTGGCAGTTGCTTTACACTGACTCCCGAAGTGAAGAAGAGGAGATTAAACTCTTTTCTCTAATGGTTCCAACTCTTGTTTCCTACAACATGGTCCATGTTGCGCAAATTTAATATGAAAAGATTTGACTTTAACAGATCTTTTATAATGAATTGGATGATGCTTCCCAGAATGGACTAGGTGTTTATTTGTATACTGAGGATTTAGTACTTCTACTGATGAATTGACATTTTTCATGCAAGTGAAAACTTAATTTCATACTTACGTGCATATAGACAGCTACCTTCTTGCACAGATCACTTTTCTAAAATTCCATGTTGTACGTAAATATTCTATTTGATGTAATCTACCTTTGCCACCTCACATCAACAGCTTAGAGAAAGACTAATTCTTGTGCAAGGTTAGAAAATACGAGATTTCTTTTCACATCCCTGTTCACAGCTTGGCAGCCCTGGTCACAGTTTATGTTTATCTCAAAGCTACCTCTTAAAATACACAGAACATGAAATTGTGGTAAGTATACTGCTTCTGTTCATTATGTTTCATTCATGTGGTACATGCAAATAGAAAATATGATCAACAGTAATACCGTAGACCTTAAATCCACATATTAATCCTATAGGTATTGATCTACACGTTTCTGTTTCAAGAGCTGCAGTTTGTATTCAAAGTCCTCTACATTTCTGGAATGAGAAACAAGCAGAGGGGCAGTACAGGTCCTACAAAGATCCAATTTCATAGAAAGAACGCAGGAAGCAGCACATGTATTAAACTGGGATTGATTCTGAAGTTGCAAACCTAATCCATTTTCTCCTAGAGGTAAGAAAGAGGCTTAATGAGTCTATCTATGCCTCTTCCAGAACAAGAAAGGAAGAAGATGTGTTTCTGTGTTTGCAAAAATCATGAGAGGGAGAAAAAATAAGGAACTGTTTGTCACTGAATGCAGATATTTGACAGCAGTATCAGACTGTATAATGAAGCCCGCTCATTTAAATAGTTCTTCCTCGTAGAATCATAGAATCATAGG
>VWZL01005148.1:0-17740 GCA_013396915.1 Stercorarius parasiticus | reverse complement strand
AAAACTCTTGGGTTGAGACAAAGGCAGTTTAAGAGAACAGCAAAGGGAACATGAAAAACAACAGCAATAACACGGATAGAGGACAAAGGCAGTTTAAGAGAACAGCAAAGGGAACATGAAAAACAACAGCAATAACACGGATAGAGGGATACACACACACGATTACGGAACCGCCGCTCCCCACCGCTCACCAACCTGACGCGGGACGCCCCAGCCCGCTCCAAGCAGTGACTTCCTGCCCCCTCCCCCGGCAGCTCAGGATGGGCATGGCTCACATGGCATGGAATACCTGCGTCCTGGGGAGAATTAACCCTATCCCCGCCGGAACCAGGACAGGAATCCACAGCCTCCCTGGGCAACCTGTTCCAGTGTCTCACCACCCTCACAGTAAAGAATTTATTTCTAATATCCAATCTAAATTTCCTCTCTTTCAGTTTAAAACCATTACCCCTCGTCCTATTGCTACACTCCCTCATAAAGAGTCCCTCCCCATCTCTCCTGTAGTCCCCCTTTAGGTACTGAAAGGCAGCTATAAGGTCCCCCCGGAGCCTTCTCTTCTCCAGGCTGAACAATCTCAACTTTCTCAGCCTGTCTTCATATGAGAGGTGCTCCAGCCCTAAGATCGTCTTTGTGGCCCTCCGCTGGACCCTTTCCAACAGGTCCATGTGTTTCTTGTGCTGAGGACTACAAAGCTGGACACAATACTCCAGTACTTTTTGTTAGTTCTTCAGATATTCTTGACCACAATGATCAATGATCTAAAGCTGCTAGGTAAAACTGCATGCAAATAATAGTTTTCAGGTGAATGTTAAGTTTGCGTCATTGATTAATCCTGTGTATACTCAAGTTCTTGGTAATCATGTAAAACAGCATATAGGCCTAAGCAGAGATTTTTGAGAGACAGCTCTAAGAGTTTTCTGACTTTTCCTTTCGCTTCCTTTTTTCTTGTCATGGTGCAGAAAACTTCCACCATCTCTTGAAAGCTCTGTCAATTCTCTCTTACTTCCAGCCAGTTGCATTTTCTGATGGAGCAGCAATAAAACTGGTGCATGACACAACAGGCAGGCAAAGTGGTGTGTCTCCCTGCTAGGATCTACCTGTATCATCTTGGAGGGGAAGAATTACATCCTCCAGTATCATATACCATCTTCATCCTTTTCCTGCAAGGCTGTGCCCATTTTGAAGGAATAATTTGATCTAACACATTTTTCATCATTGAAAGCACTTTTCTATGGCAGCAGCAAATCCATTTTGCGAACATCTTTTGCAATAGAATAGAATAGAGAGAGAGACCAAATCTTCAGCTGAATTACTGTTTCTGCTCTGGCTAGATATGTGAAAATCTTGGAAAAACTTGGTTAAAGTATTCATGAAACCCATGTCACATTAAACGTTCAACCAGACATGGATGACTCTCATCTGCCAAGCCGCTGGACATTCACAACAACAAATGAATCATCCCAGTAAATGTTTCCTTTACAATTGTGGAGCTGTGTTATTTTCAGTTTAACTAGGCTTTTCTCTTTGGAAGTTCCTAACATTTTGAAAACTGCACAAGAATAAGGTCTGTTTCTCCGTTCACAAACAGAGTAAGTCTCTCAAAAGTCCCTCAAAGTAAGTCTCAACTTACTTTAAGGCTTCTTGTCTCTCACTCTTCAGGCAAGAGCTAGTTTTGCATAATTTACACATTTTTACAATTCAGAAACTTTCTGGATGATACTCCATCATGATGTTCAGTTCTTTTGTGTAAAGATAGCTTGTTACTATTTGACACAAACATCAACAAAATCCCATTGCAGTGAATGGTCACCACTAACTCACTTTGGAAAACACGTTCCACAAAAAGTCATCACTGTAAAAAATAAAAAATACTACGGGCATTAAGACTGGGCAAGGATGAAGAATTAGAGAAATAAAAAAGTTCCACTGTGCCTGATTTCTTATTAGAAATATTTCAGTTCATATTAGGTATATTTAAAGGGCTCCAAGCTCAAACACATATTTATAAAGCTATAAAGCTAATGTAACAGAATGTGTTGATTTAAAGAAGAGCTGACAATATAACTTCTGATTTTCCTTTATTATATCTCCATGTGATATCCCTTTACCTGATTTTAAATGCAATGCTTATTAAAAATGCAAGATATGTCATATACAAAACATATACATACGTCCGTATTTTATGTGAAAATTTTAACTTTGCTTTGTGGTCACACATAATACAGCAATATGTATATTGATTGTTCCTGTCCTCACGAGATGGATCTGTTCTGTTTTTTCTCCCATATGTATTCACACCTGCCATAGTGGGAGGTCATGGTTTAGAAATGGAGAACAGATCCTTGGACTAAATCCTGATCTCATTTACATCACTAAGTAATGGAGTTACTAGCCCTCCAGGCTGAAAGTCCATTATAATTGCTATTTCCACCATCCACCTACACCCCTCCCCATGCCCCCCAAGGATTTATTTTAGATGGGTAATTCACATGATAATATAGTTTATATATATATGCACAGAGACAGAGGGTGAATCTCCTGTAGCATTATGAGATGTATGGAAATATTTGAAATATTTTTATTTTTAAAATATTGCTTTCCATGTCTCCTATTGAATGTAAACAATCCCATCTTTTAAGTTTCTTTTCAAATGACAGCCTTTTCTGCCTTAGTCACTTTTTGTCACATAACTTTTCCAATACTGATCAATATTGAGAACACTGGTACTGCTGTACCTAAGTGCATTACAAATACCATCAATGTTAGTCTCATTCTCATTATACAACTTTGTATCTTGTTCCCCTTTTTGCTTTCATTGAGCAGAGACCTTCACTGAACCATCCATGGCAATTTTCTCCCATTTCAGAGTTGCTAGAGTTAATTGAGAATCCTTTTAAATTTGAAGAGCCCTGAAAATTGTAGGAAATAGACTGTACAGACGAGACAGGCTGGTCGTAAGCATTGGCTTCTTTGGTCTTCGCTGGATAGTTTCAACAGCATTGCTCTTTATTTCAGTCTTAATTATAACTGGAATATTTGCGAAAAAAATTGTAAAACTGGAGAAGAGTGGTCATACAAAAGGAAAAATTACTTCACCAGAAAATGTTCGTGCACAAAAGCATGAACAAATCATTATGTCTGTAGATCCTTTATTATTAAAAATGAGAGAAGGAAGGGGCCCTCAATGTGTAAGTCACCTTGTACAGAACCTGGATATTGACAGCAGCAGAAGGGTGTAAGCCAGAAATAGGGAGCATACCAAAAAAGATTAATTCTCGGTGGAAAGGTGATTTTCTCCTAAGAATAACCTTTATACTTGCTGTGAAGTTAAAGAAGAGCGCACAGCAGAAAATTATACCTGATAGCAACCACAACTTGTCTGCTCATAAAATTGTTAACTAAGCACACACATTCTGCAGCTCAGAAATGTGCAACTTTCCATAAAAATTTCAATCTGTGGGAAACTATGTATATTGAAATTCATATAAATGCTTACTCTCTGCAAAAATGTTCTGTGTCCAAATTAGATGCCTTTCATGAGGCAGTAAAATATTACAAATTCAGCATTTTTACACGCCCACTTTCAAGTCAACTTTACACTACACTTGCAATAATACCAACATTAGCAGACCTCTACCATTAAAAAGATCCCTAGTATGTTAATACTGAAATCCATTTTTAAGTTTATGTAGTCAGTCACAACTGAAGGACACATTTTTGTTGACCCTTTTTCCCTCAGAGGCTGCATCTTTAGGGAAATGTCAATAACAGAAATGAGAGAGGAGTAGAGTTTTTTTCCCTAGCTGAAGAAGATCTGCATCTGTGGAGAATCATGGGGCCTTTGTAAGATTTCTGGTGCTCTCAGGAAGATTACTGCTTCTATAAAGAATAAGAAAGACATAGGGGAGGGTGTAACTTTCCTTCATATCATCCCAACCTAGAACAACTTTTGAAGGCCTAACACCTGATGTGCCTTACAAGGCTGCTGGGCCATTAGGTGAGCCCTTATCACCTAATGGGTGATTGAGTCAACACCCTGGGAAGACCCAAACTTGACACTAAGATCCCCCAAGTCCTTCTAGCCCTTCCAGCANTCCCCATCCCCATCCCCATCCCCGCTGTCACTTGCCCCCAGGGCTGACTGTGTTCCCACTGGCACCCCCAAGGGCCTGCAGCACCTACCAGCTGGTCCCAATTAACCATGTTTATGCCCAGGTGCTGCTGCTGCAGGACATCAGGGCAGGCTTCCAGCCTGCAAGTCCTGGGGTGTGGTAATGCCCCTTTTCTCAGTCAGGATTGGCTTCCACAGGAGTAGGTATGGACAAGACAGAAGCCTGTGTCTCCTCTCAGAAGGAAGACCAGCAGCTCAACCTGGGTGAAGGTATGGTTTTTGTTGCAGCTGTTAACTTGTGACCATGCCCTGTGTCATTGCTGACTGCAGTGGAAAGGTTGATCAGGAACCTTTGCAGAAGCAGGGTTAGAGCACTTGCTGCCTCGCCTGGAAGGGTCCATGCTTATCCTCACAGCTGTGTGAGAATGGCTGCTATGCCTGTTTGGCTGCCTGACGGTGTCTGAGCAGCTGGGTGGTGAGGCCTGAGCCTGTCCTACCACCATGGAATACATCACAGTGGCAACGTCTAAATACATAAGCTTGTACTGGTTCAACAGGCATCTGGACAAAAAACCATGAGGGTGGTGTGTGTTGAGGGCTATGAGTCACCCTCCCCTCAGGCGATATCCCCTGTGGTGGCCTGACAGGCCCAGCCCTTGGCAGGGGGTTCCTGCTGCTCTGGTGGCTGGCGAATGGTTGGCTTGTCAGCGTTTGCCTCATCCTGAGGGACACACTTCAGTGCATGAAGCTGCCTGTGGTGTATGTGCCTCCTGGATGAGGCCTCAGGGTTCTCTGGGGCACTGCAGCCTGCTGGCAAGGCATGTCTTAGCAGTTTTTAATACTTTGAAATATTTGGCTTTTTTAAAAATGAGTGCTTTGGATGCTGAAGAGAAAGTTTTGGGATTGACTTTTTGGTTTAATAATCATATAGAAACAAACACGGAGATTTAATTGCACTTCATTATGGAGGAGTTCAGGAGGATGCACAGTTTCTCTTACCCCTCACTGCAGGAGAAAGCTTTTATGATTTATATGCTCACTGGATACTCCAGCTCTGGGTGCCTGAACATTTTACTTATTACTTTATGATCCAGCTACGTTAAAGCTGATCTCTGCATGAGAGTTCAATAAAATGACACAACTGTATTACAAAGCAATGGTACTGTGTATTTATTTTGCAGTGCAGTGACTAATTATAAATGAAGGTCTCCCCACAGTGCTCAATGTGGATGTTTCTCAGCAGGTGGTGCCGGTGGTGGGGCTTAGTGTGAGCCAGTGGCAGGGTTGGAGCAGAGCTCTTCCCAAGGGACAGCACACTGCTGCGGCCAGGCTGGTTACCTGTATTTTTCTAAATCTCACATGCAAATACATCAGGAGGTGATTGGCGACAGCCAGCATGGTTTCACCAAGGGCAAATCGTGCCTGACAAATTTGGTGGACACCTATTATGTTGCCACAGCATTGGTAGATAAGGGGACAGCTACCGATGTCATCTACCTGGATTTATGCAAAGCGTTTGACGCTGTCCTGCATGACATCCTGGTCTCTAAATTGGAAAGGCATGGATTTGATGGATGGACCACTCAGTGGATACAGAACTGGCTAGATGGCCGCACTCAAAGGGTTGCAGTCAACGGCTCAATGTCCACGTGGAAACCTGTGACGAGTGGTGTTCCTCAGGGGTCAGTACTGGGACTGATGCTGTTTAACACCTTTCTCAGTGACATGGACAGTGGGATTGAGTGCACCCTCAGCAAGTTTGCCGATGACACCAAGCTGTGTGGAGCGGTCGACACGCTGGAGGGAAGGGATGCCACCCAGAGGGACCTGAACAGGCTTGAGAGGTGGGCCTGTGCGAACCTCATGAAGTTCAACCAGGCCAAGTGCAAGGTCCTGCACCTGGGTCGTGGCAATCCCAGGCACAAATACAGGTTGGGCGGAGAATGGCTTGAGAGCAGCCCTCAGGAGAAGGACTTGGGGGTGCTGGTGGATGAGAAGCTCAACATAAGCCAGCAATGCACGCTTGCAGCCCAGAAAGCCAACTGCATGCTGGGCTGCATCAAAAGAAGTATGGCCAGCAGGTCAAGGGAGGTGATTCTGCCCCTCTACTCTGCTCTGGTGAGACCCCACCTGGAGTACTGTGTCCAGCTCTGGGGCCCTCAGCACAAGAAGAATATGGACCTGTTGGAGCAAGTCCAGCGGAGAGCCATGAAGCTGATCAGAGGGCTGGAGCCCCTATGCTATGAGGACAGGCTAAGAGAGTTAGGGTTGTTCAGCCTGGAGAAGAGAAGGCTCTGGGGAGACCTTATAGCAGCCTTTCAGTACCTAATGGGGGACTACAGGAGAGATGGGGAGGGACTCTTTAACAGGGAGTGCAGCAATAGGACAAAGGGTAATGGTTTTAAACTGAAAGAGAGGAAATTTAGATTGGATATTAGAAATAAATTCTTTACTGTGAGGGTAATGAGACACTGGAACAGGTTGCCCAGGGAGGCTGTGGATTCCTCATCCCTGGAAGTGTTCAAGGCTAGGATGGATGGGGCTTTGAGCAGCCTGGGCTAGTGGGAGGTGTCCTGCCCATGGCAGGTGGTTTGGAACTACATGATCTTTAAGGTCCTTTCCAACCTGAACCGTTCTATTATCTACTGTGCCGTGACTGCTGGCTCAGAGGGTCTTTTAAGTGTGTCACTCGCGGTTAGCAAAATGGGAGCTATTTCTAAAAGGGAGCTTTGGAATGAGGAAGCTTGTGCTTTGCGCTGCAGCATAATTTAGGTTGGAAGAGGTTTCTGGAGCTCAGCTAGTCCAGACTTTCATTCAAAGCACAACCAGCTTCAGAATTGAATCACGCTGTTCAGGTGGTGTGTGTCATCTCAGGTGGACACCGAAGAACCATACAGCTGTTTGCTCACTTCCACTCACCCCTGTTGGGATGGGGGAAGAAGAGAGGAAGAGTAAAAGCAAAAAAAACTTGGGGGGTGTCAAAATTAAAAAAAAAATGTTTGATAAGTGAAAGAATAGAGGAAAACAAAATAATTGATGCATATCTATTTAGTTAGTTTGGGTCACCTGTCTGGTTGTCCCCTCCCAGCCTACTGTACACCCCCACCCCCCATCAGTTCACTGGGGGGGCAGAGTGAGAAGAAGGTGGCCTCAATGCTGTGCAAATGCTGTTCAGCAAAAGCTACAACATTACTGTGTTATTGGTACTGTTTAAGTCAAAATCCAAACCACAGCACCATATGAGCTGTTACAAAGAAAACTAACTCTACCCTAGCCAGGCCCAGTACATCAGGGCTTTGTGCAAATGAGTTTTGAAAGTCTTCAGAGGCAGTGATATCTCTCTGGGCAGGTGGTGCCAGTGACTGCCCGCTCCCACTGTGAAACTGGAACTACCTTTGCTGCAACTTGTGATTGTTTCTTCTTGTCCTTTCACTGACTGTCCTGTGGAAGAGTACAAGTCATGTCTCCTCTATAATCATGCTTTATAGGCTGTTAAGGTCAGCAGTAAGATCCACCTCTTCAAGCTTTCTCTTCTCCAGGGTGAATAAAACATGCTTCTTCTATCATTTTGTACACTTCATGTGTTGCAGCCTCCATTTCAGTGGGCTGTCAGAGACCCCCTCTGTTAAAAGGGCCATTTTAGTGGCCTTCTGCTGGACTTGTTCCACTAGTCAGTATTTCTTGTGCGTGGAGGCTCAAAAGTAGGTAGAGTATTGCAGGTATGGCCTCACAGCTGCCAAGTAGAGGGATAGAGTCACTCTGCTTTCTTTGACCTTGCCGTGCTCTTGCCGATTCTCACACTGTTGACTCATGTTAAAATCCCTGCCCAGATGGGACCCCCACATCCTTTTTTGTAAAGCTGCTACAAAGTCCATCTCCAGCCTGTACTGTTTAATGGGGATATTGTCTCCATGCTGCATGACTTTGCAGTTGTCTGCTTATTTTATCAAGTTCTACCTTTCTGCTACTTTAAAGCAATAAAGTAGAGCAGCAGTGCAGAACGAGAGCCTCCAATCTTGATACCGGATATTATAACTCCCTTACTCTCCCATGGCAGATGCATACAGAATATCTGAGTTAACTTTAAAGTTTTGTGCCCCTTAAAAATGAGCGAGAGATGTCCCTTTCTCAAGTGTCTTTCAGATTACCTCGCAAACTGCAATAAGCTACAATGCAAAATCTGAAATATCTGGCTGTTTGAGTTCAGTATAATGTGCTAGTCACTGTTATCTGCCGTGGTGAGTGAAATGGAAGGTACATCAGCGTGGCACGGATAATGATTTCCTCATATCAGTTTTGCTGAGGTACTTGGAATAACCACCCTAGTTTCAAAAGACTGTAAAATCTTACAATTTACAGGTTTACATTCTGAATTTTTATCTATTCCCAGGGTCTGACAGCTATATTGAAGTGATATTGTATTATGTATGGGGAAATAGAAAGCTATCATCTTAAAATAGACCATAATATTGCACCTTATTAAAAAATATAAGTGGATTTTCTGCCAGGAACCTTGACTTATAATAATGACTGTTATCAATATGCAATTACTTCTGTTACCCTAGAACTTATTGACATTCATTTATTTAAAGATAATGTAACACATTTATATTCATTGAGGTAATCTATGGATATGATTAAATGTGAATGCCCATCTTATACCAAATAGTAAAATGAAAAACAAAAATTGTAATCAGACCTTCTGCACTGCTAAAAATAGTCTGTATTAAATTCTGAAAATTGCATTTGAGCTTATTTGAAACACAGTGGCAAACAACCATGAAGAAGCAAAAGCATAACTTAGGTGATTACTAATTCAGACATTCATTCTTTCTAATGATATTGTGGAAACCTGGCAATAAGAAAAAACCTTCAAATAAAATGGTAATACTATGCCCGCAGAATGGACTATAGAGTTTGTAATCAATGTGGAACAGAAGTCCATTTAAATAGTGAATCTTAGTGGAAGCAGAAGTCTATTTGAATAGGCTGTGTAGATCTGTTTTGAAGATCCAGAGGCTGGATGTGGCAATAGACAGGCCTTTAAATGTTGGTTTAATCTGTTTAGGTTTTGAATAATCACTTTATTCCACAAATGCTTCTGTTTTGCAGAGGACCCAGAGTTTTCAGGTTTCTAACTAAAATACAGGTATTTATATATAGCACATGTGCTGCATAAGAGTGGTTCTCCAGTGACATGTTGTTATGATAATAAACACTTTGAGGTCCACTTCTTCAAAGAAGACATTAAGCAAAGCAGTCTCAATATTCTGAGCTTGTACATACTTCTGTTGGTGACATCTGAGAGAGTGAAGCTCAGTGTGTATGGTTGTCCAGTTAAATGGCATAAAATGCTACATGTGTTTCTACAACTAATTACTTTTTTGTCTGCTGTTTTCTGAGATATCTTGGTTTTAACGAGCTTTGCGAGAAAAAAAACAAACAAACAAAAACCCCTGTCTATGGTGTTGGTTTCTTGCTTGAAAATTAGGGATATCCCAGTGAACTGCTGAATGCTTCATAGAACTATAGGATAGTTTGGGACCTTTAAACATCATCTAGTCCAACACCCCTGGCATGGGCAGGGATGTCTTTCACTAAATTGGGTTGCTCAAAGCCCCCTCTAGCCTAACCTTGAACACTTCCAGTGATGGGGCATCTACAACTTCTTTGGGCAATCTATTCCAGTGCCTTGCCACCCTCATTGCATGTGTGTGGTTAAAAAAAAAACCAACACAACCAACCAACAAACAAACAGCAAAAACAAAACCACAAAACAAAATGCCCCTCACCCAAAACCACCCAAACTTCCTTATCAGTCAAATTGGATATCATCCAATCTAAAACTATTGCCCCTTGTCCCATCACTACAGGCCTTGGGAAAAAGTCCCTCCCCATCTTTCTTGTAAGCCTCCCCTTATTTACTGAAAAGCCTCAGTAAGGTCTCTCTGGAGCCATCTCTTCTCCAGGCTGAACATCCCCAACTCTCTGCCTTTCTTTGTAGGAGAGGTGTTCCAGCCCTCTAGTAATTTTCTCCCTCCTCTGGACCTGTTCCAATGAGTCCGTGTCTGTCTTGTGCTGGGGACCCCAGAGCTGGATGCAGCACTCCAGGTTGGGTCTTATGAGAGTGAAGTAGAGTGGGAGGCCCACCTCCCCCGACCTGCTGGCCGTGCTTCTCTTTAGGCAGCCCAGGATAAGATTGGCTTTCTAGGCTGCAAGTGTACATTGATGGCCTGTGTCCATTGGGTTTTTTGGGGTTGTTTTTTTGTCCACCATTATCCCCATGTCCTTCTCAGCAGGGAAGGGCCCATTAGGGCTGCTTTCAATCCAATCATGTCTCAGTCTGTATTGATACTGCGCATGGCTCTGAGCCAAATTGCTGATCAAGTGCAGTTTTCTTTCCAAATAACAAAGCTGCATTTTTGTCAGGTATTGCTGAAAGTTTAGATGCATTGCGAGAATTTCCTTCTTGAATGTAAGTATATAATATAGATGTATAATTTTGAATTGTGCCTTGCAGAAGGCCTTAGTAGCAATTTGTAGCTCAATATGATTAAAGGAGGCTGTCATTGTTCCTTGTCTAATTCTGGCAGTAGCTGCAAAACAAATCAGTGATTTCAAAAGTCTGTCTCCAGAATGTTATTCTACAAAGCAAAAAAAAATGAAGTTATGTTTCTCAGAAACCCATCTTTTATAAACTAAGTTTACTGGAAGGCAGCGAAGAATTCTCACGGGTGCAGTAATTCCAAGCACTTATCAATCAATCTAAGCTTTTTAAGTAAAGTTAACTACCTATTGCTTTGAATAGGGCCTCACTGCAGTATTACTAATACTGTAAGTCGTTTCTCTTCCAGTTCATCTAAATATTAGTTTACCTCTAGTTTCCTAATGCAGTTTGTGTAGTCGCTGTAAACTCTTCCCAGTTAGGGGGGAGCTGGCAACCAGTGTATCAAACTTGGAAGTGAGAAGTCTTCCATTTGACTTGAGATGAATGTTATGTTCATCTGTTGCTGCAGGAACACCCGCTCCTCTTATGAATAATTCCTTTGGAGCTTGCAATCCTTTATCTGCACTGAGAGCTCCTGCTGGAGCTTGCAAATACTTATGAAGCTGTTTCATCTGTTGTATTTTGTATGTACTTCTGCATAAGTCAGAATGTGCTCGGCTCTGTGACCTGACCCTAATCTGAAGCAAACTTGCTCTTTATTGGGGAAAGCTGATGCATAAGTTTTTAATCCTCTGGAGTAGCATTAACAGTTTCTTCATATCATCAGGCTTGTGGTGCCCCACCACACAACTCCCTGTAGTCCAACCTTTCTAACTACATCCCTGTGATATGAAACTGTGGTGTTTCCAACAGACAACAGTTAGAAGTTACTGAATGCTGTTGAGTTAATTTGCTTCCTTGATGCTGACTCCATTAAAAAAAAAAATACTTAAGAGAAATTCAATGGGCATACAGGTAGAGGTAGTAAACTGATATGACTGTGGAGACTGATATGAACATGGAGATAAATCTGTAGACCTTCTGATCACCAGTCCTTTGTGAAAATTAAGTTGCACAAAATTTTTATGTGGAGTTTTGTCCACTGCTGCCTCCCGAGTGCTTGCTCTGGCCCTTCGAGGGATTTTCAACACGCAGATATCTGGGAGACCAGCACAGTAGCGTACAAGCAATCCAGGTTTTTCTGGATTTACTTCAGTCAAACATCAAAGCCAAGGTCAGCAGTCAGTCTTGAGAATTAGCTGTAACACTGATTTTTTTGGTGTTAGCCCTGAGCTGACTTGCAGCTTCTTCTGAACCTTGTTCATAATACATCTTCTGGTTTTCCCCTCACTAGAGTCTTTTAAGTTTACCCCTAGTCTAATCCTTCTGTGCACCAAGTAGTGCTGCTAAAATGGTGTAATGTAAAGCTAATTAACCTCTAACGTGGGGCAAGTCCAGTAGCAGGTTTGATTTCCCTAGGAGTGAACTGCACATGCCCCAGTACACTTCCAAGGGGGCACTCTATTTCTGGATAATTAGGTTGTTCACTCTTCAGAAACGATTGCTGTAATGCAAGTCGGGTAGAAAATGGTACAGCTTAAATTAATACCTGTCTTCTGTAATTTCATAATTATGTAATTAAATATTGTTGTAGGTGGTCCAAATCATACTCCTGGGGGGGGGAGGAGGGGGAGAATTAAATTAAATTTTCCTTCCATATTGCAGAAATGGAGGCTTTTAAAATAAACATAGTAATATTGTCATCTGTCAGAAACTCTTAAGAAATGCTGTAATTTATTTTAAAGTGGCCAGATCTCTACATATAATTTTTCATCAATTATTGTATAAAACGTTTTGGATTTTGAAAAATTGTAATAGGTTTGACAAGCACTTGACTCACATCATGTTGATTAAATATCATTTCCTCCGACAACCTCAATGAGACCTCCTACTCACAGTAAAAGCATGAGCTAATTGAATCCTTTTTTTAAAATGCTTTGGCATTTCAAACTATAAAACTGACACCAGGCCCACTTTTCCCACACAGCTAAAATATATGCCTTTCTGATGGCTCCTTTTGGTGTGCTGCTTGGGTAACATTAGTGCTTTTTGTAAATGCATCAGGACATCTTTACTGTGTTCTGAATGAGAAATAAGAAAATAGAAGTTTGGGGTTTGTTTGGGTTTGGTGGTGGTGTTTTGTTGGTGGGGAAACTCTGAGTTCAAGCACAGAACCATCAATTTACAGTTCTGTGGGTGATCAAAAACCTGGGATAGCTCAATTTTATAAAGACAGAATATCACAAGATTGGACTGATTAGTGGTGATCTTTTGTCCCAGTTTCAGTGAAATAAAATCAGGTTAGAGTTGCTTGGGGAGTGAATAAGGCTGTACATACAGTTTTATTGATTCCATACTTTATATAAAGATGTTTTTATAGAACAAGAAAAAATTTTTATATGAAGGTGAGGGAGCCAACTAGGGAAGGAGCCCTGCTGGACCTGCTCTTTGTAAACAGAGAAGGACTTGTGGGGGATGTGACAGTTGGAGGCCGTCTTGGGCATAGTGATCATGAAATGACTTTTCAGTTCTCAGAGAAGCAAGGAGGTGGGTCAGCAGAACTGCCACCATGGACTTCCGGAGGGTAGACTTTGGTCTTTTCAGGAGCCTGCTTGACAGAGTCCCTCAGGAGGCAGTCCTGAAGGGCAAAGCTGTCGAGGAAGGACGGATGTTTTTCAACAAGGAAGTCTTAAAGGCACAGAAGCAGGCTGTCCCCATGTGTCGTAAAACGAGCCATCTGGGGAAAAGACCGGCCTGGCTGAACAGAGAGATATAGATACAACTCAGGGAAAAAAGGAGAGTTTATGGTCTTTGGAAGAAGGGGCAGGCCACTCAGGAAGGCTACAAAGATGTTGTAGGTCTATGTAGGGAGAAAATTAGAAAGGCCAAGTCCAACTAGAACTTAACCTGGCTTTGGATGTTAAGAACAATAAAGAGTTTCTATAAATATATTAGTTACAAAAAGGAGGACTCGGGAGGATCTACATCCTTTGTCAGATGAAGGTGCTAACATAGTGACAAAGGATGAGGAGAAAGCTGAGGTACTTAATGCCTTCTTTGCCTCAGTCTTTAGTAGTAGAGTCAGTTGTTCCCTGAGTACCCAGACCCCCGAGCTAGCAGATAGGGGTGGGGAAAAGAATGAAGCCCATCTCCAAAGGGAGATGGTGAAGGACCTGCTCCAACAGCTGGACATGCATGAGTCTATGGGGCAGGATAGGATCCACCCAAGGGTGCTGAGGGAGCTGATGGAAGTGCTCACCAAGCCACTTTCCATAATTTACCAGCAGTCCTAGCAAACCGGGGAGGTCCCAATTGACTGGTGTCTAGCAAATGTGATGCCCATCCACAAGAAGGGCCGGAAGGATGATCCAGGGAACTATAGACCTGTCAGCCTGACCTTGGTGCCCAGGAAGGTCATGGAACAGATCATCCTGAGTGCCATTGTGCAGCACATGAAGGACAACCAGGCGATCAGGCCCAGTCAGCATGGGTTCATGAAAGGCAGGTCCTGCTTAACAAACCTGATCTCCTTCTATGACAAAGGGACCCTCTTGGTGGATAAGGGAAAGGCTGTGGATGTTGTTTACCTGGGCTTTAGTAAGGCCTTTGATATGCTTTCCCACAGCATCCTCCTGGAGAAACTGGCTGCCCATGGCTTGGACAGCAGTACTCTATGCTGGGTTAAAAACTGGCAGGATGGCCAGGCCCAGAGAGTGGTGGTGGATGGAGTTAAATCCAGTTGGAGGCTGGTCACAAGTGGTATTCCCCAGGGCTNCAGTGTGCCCAGGTGGCCAAGAAGGCCAACAGCAACCTGGCCTGTATCAGGAACAGTGTGGTGAGTGGGACTAGGGAAGTGATTGTCCCCCTGTACTCGGCCACACCTCAAGTACTGTGTCCAGGTTTGGGCCCCTCACTACAAAAAAGACATTGAGGCACTGGAGCGGATCCAGAGAAGGGCAACAAAGCTGGTGAGGGGTCTGGAGAACAAGTTTTATGAGGAGCAGCTGAGGGAGTTGGGATTGTTTAGCCTAGAGAAAAGGAGGCTGACGGGAGACCTTATCCCTCTCTTACAACTACCTGAAAGGAGGTTGTAAGAGAGATGGGGGTCGGTCTCTTTTCCCAAGTAACAGGTGATAGGACAAGAGGAAATGTCCTCAAGTTGCGACAGGGGAGGTTTAGATTGGATATTAGGAAAAATTTTTATACTGAAAGGGTTATTAAGCATTGGAACAGGCTGCCCAGGGAAGTGGTTGAGTCACCATTCCTGGAGGTATTTAAAAGATGGGTAGACATAGTGCTTAGAGATATGGTTTAGTGATGTTTTTTGTCAGTTAGGTCGATGGTTGGACTAGATGATCTGAAAGGTCCCTTCCAACCTAGGCGATTCTATGATTCTAAGGCATGACAGGAAAAAGTCTTTAGTTCATATCAAAGTAAGATTATTTTCACCCCTAAATATACTACCATTTATTGAAAAGAAGCCAATATATTGTTGATTTGAGCACGTATTACTGATGCATCACAGATTATTTGGCAGAAGCAATCTGGTTGCATCTTCGGGATATTGACAAACACAGCAAGTAGCGTAAGGTTGAGGGAGGCATTCCCTTTGGACATTTTCACTAGCAATGGGTGTGTGTAATATTTTCTGCTTTCTGGTTGTATTTCGTACTTCTGAGAGTGTACCATCTTAAGCATCTTGTAGTTTGAAAGCATCCGTCTTAGTCAAAAGCTCATTCAGTATCATTGCAGGCACCTTCTGGAAGTCTCTAAATATCTGATATCAGATATACCTAAATGCTATTTCTGATGCCTAAATATCTTTTTATCCCATGTGGATATAACTAGAGTAGAACCGAATGTTTTACCACAGCCTATATTGACACAGTCTAGTTCCGTAAACACAATAGATGTTATAATGAATTATGTGATAATTTGTTTATTGTTTTCAACTGGGTCATATATCAGCCATTCCATTATTTATTTCCCTGGCTCCAATGTCATCCTGTTTTGCTGGTTTTAGATGCACGTTTCCGGTACGGCGAGTGCCTCGTAGGCAGTGTTTGTAAAGCACTGCAGGTCAGTTCTGATGATCTGGTCAGTAAGCCATCAAGTTATTGATGTTTTGAAAGTGTTCAGTGGCTGCAATGGCTTCTAAATATCCTCCTTGGTTTTGGGATAAAATATTTAGCCTTGTCACATAAATATAGCTCTGCATTTTGGAGAAAAAGGGTGACAAAGGATTTTTGACTGTTTCTTCCTCTTCTATTACAAAGTTCAAGCATTACCAGGTAATAGTGTCAATGTTTTGGAAATTCATGGTAGAATGTTCCTTTTCATTATCTTCAATTCTGCTGGTTGTATGCTTCTCTCAGTACGCTTTGAGAAATTTATTTAGGTTTTACCCCCTTTGCCTCTTTGACATTCCTTTTTACTATGTATAACTTGAGACTCCCAGTTCATATTAATTGCTATGATCTTGTCTTTCATTTGTTTTATGTACATATGGTTGCCTTTGGAAACTGAGATGAAATCTCTAATTTGCATTACCAACATGTCTGTACTCCCCTCAAAATCAGCAAAATGAAGTTTCCACATTATACTTGTGTTATGGTTTAAGAAAACCCATAACAATTTATTGTTGTCTAGACAATTATTCTACCACCCGATGACCCCTCCCCACCTGGAAATGGGAATTGGGGAAAGCAAGGAAACACAAGGGTTGAAATATAAATAGATTTAAAAGGATAAAACTAAATAATTAACAGTAATACTAAAGAACCAGTGTTAATCCTGACACTAATATAAGATATACAAGAATTATACTCAGCCAATTATATCAGTAGGAAGCTGTGCACTCCCAGCAGTGGACAGCAAATGTCAGACACTGTGACCACAATGGCTTTGGAAGGAAGGGAAGGCCTCAGGGGTCTGGCACTGGGGCAAGGAGTTCTCTGGACTGTTGCCATCAAGGGAGAGAGAAACTACGCAGCAAACTTTCTAATTTATATAGAATGTGACGTTCATGGTATGAAATAAACATGTTGGACAGCCTGGGTCAAATGCCTGGGCCTCGCTCTTCCTCATCCCTGCACCTGTCAAGGCTTGAAAACACTGAGACCTTGAATCCCACATAGCCTAGCTGGCTATAACGTAAATATTTTCACTAATTCAGACACTAGAGTCCTAAAAATGGAGTTTTCCCCAGCATTAGAAGAGAGATTAGTCCTGTGTTGCTCAACCCAGGACAACTTGTATTTTGCCTATTATTTGAAGTATCTCTTTCAGCTTTTCAATAGCATCACGAACTAGGCTTTCTCATTAAAACAAGTTTCATTATAGTGTGTTTTAACGTACTACTTTAAATGTTTCAATAGATGTGGACTGTACATACTAATTATTAAAAAAAATTAAAAATACAAGACATTTGACCTCCCCCCCCAAAGCTCGTGGATTTTGGAGTAGAATATTTTTCTAGAACAGCTTAATTTACTATTACTTGCTTTCAAAAGGATATTGCCAGATGTACAAATCTTGAAAATTGGCCAAAATATCAGTCAAGTACTAATAAAAAAAAAAACACATAACATTGAACTGCTGAATCCAGCCAGCTAAGGTAGCTACTCTGTATTAATTCAATTTTTCTTGACATTTTTGAATTTTTTGCAGGTGTTAGTTAACTTTCAAGTGTGTTATTTGGTGGACAAGAGTTAGCATTAGTTATTGCAAAGCAATGCATATGTAGTGTTATTGTTTGGTATGATAAATCAGGCTGACTTGTTTCCTATCCACTGCTTCCTGGGGATGTAACAAATGAGTATACTGTACACTGTGAAAGCGAGCACATGTCTTAATGGAGCAGGAGGGCATCAAAAGTCCAGTGTCTGATGCAGGACATTGTTTGTTGTTTGTGCTTTTGGTAATACAGATTATATTAATTGTTAATACAAATGTTGAAACATTAGATGCTGATGGTTGAGCTCAGTTTTGCTTCTGCTGTATGAAGCTTTCCATGTTTTAGGGTGACTTACGTGAGTTGATGCTTAAGGATAGATGAAGGAGGCGTAAACACGCCAACGGTC